>BQNB010001476.1:0-133551 GCA_026074375.1 Tanacetum coccineum
AACAGCCGCCTTGAAGTTTCAAGACTCCAACACTTCAAGATCTCCAGATTTTTAAATTCTCCACCAACATCGTCGATTTCCTTTCACGAGGCCCTGTGTAAATTCTTAGAAAACAAATGCAATTCTATCTTTGTGTATTCATTTGGTTAGACTCAAAATAAATACCTAAAACTGTACAGGAAGTCGATACGCCGTATCAATTCCTCAGGATACGCCGTATTGATACATGTATACGTTGTATTCATTTAATTAGTACGTCGTATAGACTGTGCTGAAAATAAAGAATGGATAATGTCTAGATAGTTAATACGCCATATCCATGGGGTTTGGATATGCTGTATAGACAGTCTGGGAAGACAGACTCGATACAAAATTGAAAATTACATTCTGGGTTGTCTCCCGGCAAGCACTTTTGTTTATAAAAAAGTCTTTAAGTTAGACTTGCCCCAATTTAATCCCATCCTTATAAAACAATTTGGGGTCGAACGAGATGCCAAATGGCACATATATATTATTGATTAGGAAAATGAATGACATCCCTTTGTTAAGATGATTCCAAGTCATGATTTCAACATTTAATTCCATGATAAAAGTTTCAGTATTGAAAAATTTATTAGATGTATCCTGACTTGTTTTCAAAAGCTTATTTAACCCATGTGCATAGGCACCAAAATCGGCATTATTAAATCAGGTAATGGTTTGACAGATAAATTCTCCAAAGAGTGTTCAATATCGACTTTATCATTATCATTGTCCGTATCCATTTTTAATTCATCAGGATAAATTACGTTAAAAGGAAATAAATCATTAAATCATATAACATTTTGTTCCTCTTCATCATATTCAGACATTGATGTTTCATCTTTCAAATTAAATTCATCGATATGTTGAGGGTTTAAAATCGGTTCAGATAACAAATCTGATTTAGACGTTTGAGCATCATTGTAAACAATGGCTGGAAATTCATTCTCAAAATCTTTAAAGAAATTTAAATCATCAAAATAACTGACCGTAGGCTTGGGTGACGGAAACGAAGGCATATTGGCTTTATCATTATCATTTTCTGAATCCGTTTTTAAATTGTTGACAGAATTTTTTTTGTAAGAAAATGATTTTTTGTCGAAAATTACCGTGCAATCTTCATCGTCGGATTCGTCAAACGATATTCTAAAGTCAAATTCATTTTCATTAAGAGAACTTACCGTAGGCTCACACGAGAGTGCTGCTTCAGATGTTAACGTGTCGTTAAAGACTATAGCTGGGAATTCAGTTTCAACAGATCCGAGGTCGTGAACGTCTTCATTATCCCTGATCTTACCATACGTAGCAGTTTTCCAGTTATACACTTACCATGCCTATGAGCTCTTTCTTCCTCAAGCCTGATATACTCCTCCATAGTAATGTTGGGGTTGTCCATTTTTAACTTGTAATAAATTCGCTAGGAAAGAAAACTATCAAATAGCTTAATACGCCGTATTCAGTGAACTGAATACGCTGTATTGAGTATTCGACTCAAAAAAATTACAGCGGACTATAATAATTCAGAAAACCACACAAATACTGTTAGGAATTTAGTTTTTAGTAAAGTGACGATCATTATCGATCTCACGAGCCTTATTAATAGATAGTTAATTCAATGTAATATCTAAGTAATCTAACTGGGCCGGCTTATAGAAAGTCCAAGGAAAGCCCATAGAAAGCCTGGCCTGGCCCAACTATGTAAGTATATTAACCCTTTCCACACATGGAGAGGGTGTTGGTTGTTCATTTGTCACACTTTTACTAAGCTAATGTTATCATTTTACTTCCTCTCTCTAAGTGTTCATCCAACCATCTCTTTCTCTCTCTAAAACTCTAAGTGAATCATTCCATACCTGTGTTAAGATATTCTACAATTGGTATCAAGATCCATGGGGTGTTTGTGTATGTTTTGTGTGCGTTTTTTATACCCTTTTTAGTCGCGTGTTTGATTTGAATCCATCAAGAAGTTTTCACTTTTTACTGGTTTAAAAACCATAAAGCTTTTAACTTTCTTTCTTAGTTATCTTAGTATAGACTAGAAGTACAAGAAAATCTTTCAAAAACTATAAAAAAATATCATCTTTTTGAGTCTTTTTGGTTAAAAAGAGAGTTTTGTACCAATAATCTTGATTTCAAATTTTTAGTGTCAAAAACGTTAAAGTTTGTGTTTTTAAGGTTCTAATAGTCTTAGATAGTTAAGTTGTGCAAGAAAAATCAGGTAAAAACGTCAAAAAGTGAGTCTTTTTAAGATTTTTAATTTTTGAGTTTCGTAGTATTCAGGCGATTTATACATCCCTACAGGCGATTTATACGTATCTAATCCTTCAGGTGATTTATACATCTTCTTCAGGTGATTTATACGTTTAAGTCAGGCGATTTATACGTGTGGTTTCCAACAGGCGATTTATACATTTAAGTTAGGCGATTTATACGTGTGATTTCCAATAGGCGATTTATACGTGTGGTTTTCCAACAGGCGATTTATACGATGGTTTTCCAACAGGCGATTTATACGTGTAGTTTTCTAACAGGCGATTTATACGTGTAGATTTACAAGGGCGATTTATACGTATTGTTTTCCAACAGGCGATTTATACGTGTAGTTTTCCAACAGGAGATTTATACGTGTATATTTACAAGGGCGATTTATACGTGTGGTTTTCCAACAGGTGATTTATACAGTGTATTTTTCAAGGGCGATTTATACGTATTTTGCTTGGGAGATTTATACATTTTTCAAGGGAGAAATATACATGATTTATTTGGTGAATTATGCGGTTGTTCTTTGATCTGTAAAATCCCGTGAAAATTTGTTTTCCTAGTTTTATCAAGAATTCGAAAATCCCGTATATTCCAAAAGACTTAAACTCATTAATCAATACTCACTTTAGCACAACAACCTCCAATCACTGTTCGATCATTTTAATCTTATCACATTGAAATGGATCTAATGATTTCACTTGGACAAAATAATACTCTTGCTGAGTACTTGATACTCTCCGGCGCTGACAATCGTCCACCCATGTTGGACAAAGACATGTATGATTCGTGGAAGAGTAGAATGGAACTATACATGCAAAATAGAAAGCACGGAAGAATGATACTTGAATCAGTTGAACATGGTCCTCTCATTTGGCCTACGGTTGAAGAGAATAGGGTTATCAGAACAAAGAAATATGATGAGTTATCTGCTGCTGAGAAAATTCAAGCTGATTATGATATGAAAGCTACCAATATCATTCTTCAAGGTCTTCCTGCTGATATCTATTCACTTGTGAATCATCACAGAGTTGCTAAAGATTTATGGGAGAGAGTTTAATTACTAATGCAAGGTACTTCTTTTATAAAGCAAGAAGAAGAATGTAATTGTATGATCATTTGATGAGTTTACCACATCAAGGTGAGTCACTTCATACATATTACTTGAGATTTACTCAGCTGATTAATGATATGAACATCTACAAGATGAAAATGGAGCAATTTCAAGTTAATACCAAGTTCTTAAACAGTCTTCCACCTGAATGGAGTAAGTTTGTGACTGATGTCAAGCTTGTTAAAGATTTGCATACCTCCAACTTTGATCAGCTTCATGCATATATTGAACAACACGAACTCCATGCAAATGAAGTCCGTATTTGCATGAATGCAATCAAGTTTCCACACGCACTCGTTGCAAATCAGCAGATGACACCACCTCACTTCAACACTTATCAGTCTCCTTACAACAATCCTCAACTTCAACAACAGTTTTTACCATCACAACAGTTTTCACCATCACAACATGCATCAATTCAACCTAATCAACATTACTCATCTCATTATCCATCACAAACTTCAATTCATCATTCATCCAACTAACCATCACATACATTTCAGTCTCAAATGAATCATACAAAACCCCACTGTTCCCCTTAAGTATTCCTCAAGTTTCTTATCATCACCTCAAGCCTCCTACCAACAACTTATGACTGAGTCACTCGTTTTTAGACTCGGTTTATCTGTTCACTGTGATTCTCCTGAATGATGATCTAATGCTTGTCTATTAATAAAGCAATGGCTTTCTAACAACTTGTAGCTTCTTTAAGGTTCCCTTCTAACCAATAATCAACTCAGAACTTCGCTCTAACTAATTAACCAAGCCACTATTTAAGATGGCAGGGTTACAGTGCAAACAAGTTCAGGGCAGATCAATGGCAAAATTATTCTGTTAAATACTTATAAGGGCAATGCAACCTAGTTCAAGGGAAATACTACAAGGGATAGGCAAGAGTGTTAAATTCTACAACCTGGCCAAGGTGAAGGACAAATGCTAGGCAATGCACCTCTGCACTAATCTACCAAGGAATGCAGCTTGTATAAAGGAGAAACAATGTTAGTAGAAGCTCAGGAAGCTGAAACAAAGTATTGGATGGAGGAATAACTCGCATTTCTTGCAGAGATCTTGGAATACTAGCAAGTCAAACTCAGACAGCATTCCCACACAATGCTGCTTTCTAGACTGAGGATCTTGAAATACTTATGATTCTGATAGTGATGTTCTCTCGACTGCACAAGTGGTTCTTAAGGCCAACATTTCCAATTATGTTGTGACGTTATCTCAGATTAGCTAATTCTGAAACCTATCTAAATGATTAAGGATAATCAAAGTGTGCAAGCAATGCAGAATTTTGAACAATCACCATTTTTGGATTTTAACAAATAATGATATACTAGTGATAGCAATATCATTTCCGTATTCTCAATATTTGGAATGCAAAGCGTGGTATAAGGAGAAAGCAATGTAGCATAAAGCTCAGGAATGCTGGACAAATATATGGATAGAAAAACTCGCAATTTCTTTGGCAGATCCTAGGAATTCTAGCAAGTCCAACTCAACAGGCATACCTCACAATGCTGCTTTCCAGACTGAGGATCTTGACACTTATGATTCGGATTGTGATGATCTCTCGACTGCACAAGCGGTTCTTATGGCCAACATTTCCAACTATGGTTCTGACATTATCTCAGAGGTACCTAATTCTGAATCCTATCTGAATGATATGGATAATCAAAGTGTACATGAATTGAAGGATTTTGAGAGTTATGGATTTTACAGATAATGAGATATCCAGTAATAGCAATATCATTCCATATTCTCAATATTTGCAAGAAACACAACAAGCAACTGTTCAAGATACTAATTTTCAGGCACAACAAGATTCAATGATTTTGTCTGTGATTGAACAAATGTCCGAACAAATGATTAATCATGTAAATAATTGGGAAAAGGCCAATAAGGAACAGAAAAATGAATCAATAACCGCTGAGTTAGAGAGATATAAGGAAAGGGTCAAAACTTTTGAACAACGTCTTAATATTGATTTAAGTTGTCGTGAAAAGATGATTGATTCTCAAATGGATGATATGATTAGAGAGAAACTTGCACTCAAAGAACAAATTGACTCACTTGAGCAAAATCTTTCTAAACAAATCAAAGAAAAGGAATCTTTATTCAAAACTTTTACAGTTTTCAAAAATGAATCCAAAGAAAAAGAAAATAAATATATGGAAAATGAAATTGATTTGGAAAAGAAGATTAAGGAACTTGATAATATCATTTGTAAAGTGGGTCAATCTGCTCAGACAGTGCACATGTTAACTAAGCCACAAGCGTTTTATGATAATACACATAAACAAGCTCTAGGTTATCAAAATCCGTTTTATCTTAAGAAAGCTCAACGGCTAAAACCAACCTTGTATGATGGTGTTGTTTTGTCTAATACACATGTTGCTATGCCTGTGATTGATGATGAAGAAACATTGATTTTGGAAGAAGAGA
The DNA here is from genome assembly GCA_026074375.1 of Tanacetum coccineum. Taxonomy (NCBI): domain Eukaryota; kingdom Viridiplantae; phylum Streptophyta; class Magnoliopsida; order Asterales; family Asteraceae; genus Tanacetum; species Tanacetum coccineum. Next base: position 5,840 of record BQNB010001476.1, read on the forward strand.
GTCGATCAAAAATGTCTGAAAAAGCAAAAGATCCTGAAGTTATTGCAAAGAAAATTTCTCACAAACCTATCGATTATGAAAATTTAAATAGCTTAACTGATGATTTTGAAAAACATTTTTCTCCACAACAAGAATTATCGGCTGAACAAGCGTTTTGGTTTCATACGCTCAATCCTACCATTGAACCTTCTTACTCACCACCTGTCATAGTGGATGTTCCCGTGAACTACCTAAGGTGAGTTTGGTGAATGCAAACAAGCTAAGGCGAAACAACCTTTAGATAGCGAGTTAGACCTTGCCTATAAGTATGCCACAAGAATTCAGGAGTTGCTTGTATATGTTCAAGATACGTGCCCTAATGCGATAACACCTAATGCTAAGAAGGTCACTATCAAACCTATGAACAATGTCAAGAAAGTTAGGTTTGCTGAACCTCTCACATCCTCAAGCAAGATTCAACAGGTAGAGTCTTCTAATACATCAGATTCTAATACACCTGTGTTTTCTTCTACAGGAATGAAGTGTTCTACTTGTAATTGCGGATCAAAGCCTCCAGGCAATAAAAAGAATGATAGGATCTCGCAAACACCAAGTAGGAACAAGAAGAATAAAGTAGAAGCCCAACCTAGGAAAATGAATAAAGTGAATCGTGTTGTTAAGCCTGTTTGTAATGTTGATGTTAAGCATTCACTATCAAAAGCGAATTTCGAAATTCTCTGTACTACTTGTAATAAATCGATGTTTGATGGTGTTCATGATAAATGTCTTCTTGATCTTGTGCAAAATGGGAATAAACGTACTAAATCTGCTAAGAAACATAAAAAACAAAATATTTAGAAACCTACGGGTTATGTATTCATTGAAGTAGGATTTAAGTGGAAACTAACAGGCAGAATCTTCACTATAGTTGGTAACTCGTGCCCTTTAACTAGGTTCACCTCAACTAACGTAGTGCCTCCTAAGCAAACTTTAGGTCCAAAGTCTTGGATCTGTTTAGCCTTTTGTAAGACAATAGCTAACTTGAATAAATCCAAATCAACTATATGAGAGACAATAACTATGAATACTATGTGCTAATGCGGAATCTTAACACAAGTACTAAGAAGAACACAATATAATACTTTGCTATTTGCTATTGATTTCTATTAGGGTTCCATATCAAACATTATGCTGTAGGGTTCCTTTAATACACCAAGGAAACCCTAATTGGCTTTACAAACGTGTGAAAGGATAATGTATATCCTTTCCTAAGATATCTCTATAATGCATATCCTTTCCTAAGATATCTCTAAAATAACTATCCTGTTATATAAACAGACTTAACTAGATAAGACCAGTACTAACTATAGTAGTGCCAGACTTAACTTAGTACTGACAGACATAACTATGTGTATCAGACTTAACTCTATATCTACCAGACTTAAGTCTGTTTACAATAATTCCTAACAATCATCCCCTAACTTGACCTTCACTTGTGAACTTCAAGTTTCTTTGAGTATCTTTATTATGAGCTTCCTGAGGATGTTGTAAGCATTATCTTTGGAATTATTCTTGAACTACAACATGTTGATTGACTTGTATAAGCAGTTTCTTGATTTCTATCAGCAACTCTTTAAATCATCACTACTTGATATTTGCAGCGTCTAATCTTTTAAACATCATGACCAACACTTCACAGCTACATGTACTATCTCTTCAGCAACATACGATCATTTCAGCAACAGATAAGCAGCAACATTGACTATATGTACATCAGATCATAAAGTTTCAGTCTATTCTCATCACTTCCAGGTGTGTTAACTCCTGAGAGAGGTGAATCATTGAAAATTTAAATGGATTTGATGTCTCTTTACCAGTTAGCCATTAACTCTGGAGTAGCCAATGTTTGGTTTATAAACCATGGTACATTGATAACCATTTCAACTCTTAGTACGTGAAACATGGTGAGTTGAATTACCATATGATTTTTAGCAAATCATCAGCTATCAACGGATTTGATGAAGCCTTTACCAAGTAACCGTTTGCTCTTGGGCTAGCTAATCCTTTGGTGGAATCATGGCATCACCCTGGTGGACTAGTAACCAGTTCAACTTTTTGAACGTGAATCATTGGTAAGTTGAGTACCATCCAGTTTTTGGTAAACTGTCAACCATGTAAATGGATTTTCCATAGCCTTTACCACAAGCCATAATCTTGTGGGCTAGCCAACTCTTTACAAACACAGATATGGTGAGTTGATAACCATACAGCTTATTGGCAAGCTGTTAACCATATAAACGGATTTGAGAAATACTTTTCCACAAGCCGTACCCCTGTGGTCAAGTCAGTTCTTAATGCTGGTTAGGCATGGTGAACTGAACACCATTTGTTGTGTTAGTGCAAAGCACCTCCACCAAGTGTTATTCTTCTCAACTCCATTTCACACATTCAGCTCTCCAATCCATATACCAAAGCACTGAAAATTCTTTCAAACATACACCAAAATTATTGCTGTTGAGCTTGTCTTTCAATTAACTTCAAAAGTTGATAGCACACCTCATCTTTTCTATCTCCTATAAGTTTGGGTAACAGCAAACTGACCACAGGGACTAACAGTTATAACTATGAAAGATAAAATTACACAAATGGTCCCTGAGGTGGACCCCGATTACAAGGTGGGTCCAAGTTGCTTATTAGCAAAAAGCCAAAGAAGCAAACTTGTTCAGGGGCTTAATGGCAACATTTTTCCTAAAAGCACTAAGTGCTGAAATTAACTAAATAAGCCAGAAAAGTAAGCTTTTGGACTGACAGCAGGCTTATATGAGCTTATGGCTTATTTTTTTTTCTTTTTATGATTTTAAGCTACAAAATAAGCTAAGACTATGGGAATAAGCTAATAAGGCCAAGGGAGTCCTAATAAAGCTATGGTTACCTAAAATAAGCCCTAAGATAAGCTGGGATCTTAATAAGCTAAAATGACAATTTATATAAAAAACAGAAAAAGTGCTACTTTAAGGCCTAAATAAGCTATACTAGAGGAGGAGATAAGCTGTAAGATTATGGGGAATTAAAGGACTAGTAATAAGCTATAACTAAAAGCTAAAAGATCCTAAGGCTTAATACAAAATAAGCTATAAAAAGGGGGGCTGAAAATGGTGTCTAGCACCAGGGGAGGCCAACAGCAGTGACTAGGGGGCTTTTTTAGCTTATGAAAATAAGCTCTTATGAGCTTTTTAGCCAAAACAAAGTACAAACAGATTGAAAGGGGTGGTAAATAAGCTTATTTTTCTAGTTTGAGAGCTTAGGGCTTATTTAAAGCTGCTGAACAATGGGCTTAAAAATGGCTATTCTCAAAAACACACATGCATACACACACACTTGACTTATGCTGCCAAACCAAAGACAGAACAAGGGGGCTTTTAAAAGGGCTAGTAACACTCAAATAAGCACAACAATGGTGTGCTTAAGCTGCATAAGCAGCTTGAGCACTTAAGCTCATTTTTGCTTATTCAAATTTGACAGTTTGTACAACATCTTCTTCTCATTGATTAATTCCACCATCTTCTTAGCAAAATCATCACTAGAGAAATCAATTGATAACACTTTGCTAGACAGATCTCTGTTTGCTTCCAGCTTGGCTCTTACTGAATCCCAATCTTCTTCTGTATAGTACTTTGTAGCTTCTTGTACTTGAGCCATCCTATTCTTTTGAGTTTCAGATAGTTCTAACTCATCCTGCATTCTCTTTGCAATCAATGCATCCTGTCTTTGCTGTTAAGCTTTTCTTGCATTTTTAGCCCCCTCTTGAGCTTGCAGTCTTACTATTTCTGCCAAACTAGCTGGCTCTTCTCTTATCTGTTTCTTTGTCCTTTTACACTGTGTTCTCGAGTTCTAGTTAAGAAAGAAAATGAAAGAAAGTGAAAATGAAACAGCCCATGTTGTGTTCTCGAGTATTACTTAAGAACGGAAATGAAAGAAAGTAAAAGAAAATGTAGTGTTATTTTGATGATTATGGAAGGAAAGTGTTTCCTCCCAATTTTGAAAGGAACGTGTTTCCTTTCCTTTTCTTTCCTTTTTCTTTAATGAAATAACTCAAGAACACAGTGTTAGACTGAGATTTTTCTTCAAGCACTGCCTTTCCTTCTCTTTGACCCTTCTTTGGAGAGGGAATTATGCTTTCATCACCAGAATTAATTTCTTCAAAAGCAGTATTAACATCTGTGAAACCAGTATTAATTCCTTCACCAGTACTAACTTCATCAGCATCCAATTTCCTCCTCAATCCAGTCTTAACTTTCCTTGTGTAGGTCTTGGTTCTTTGAGTAAGGACTTTAGCTAGAGTTTCAGCTGCTTCTAATCCTTCAGGACTAATATCTGCCTCCCTTGAAGTTTTGCCTTGTGTGGGAGTCTCAAACTCTTCTGATTTTTCCTTCATAATAGACCTAACCATTTCATCCAAACCTTCCTCTTGTAAATTCCTCCCCTGTTTGGAAGAATTTTCAGCATCCTCATCCTCTGAATCAGTTAGAACCACATGTCTCCTTTTGAGGACAGCTTCCATCTTCTTTACCTTCTTTACCAATTTCACAATTGCTTTTCCTATGGTCAGCTTAGTCTGCTTTAGTTCTTTCTCCAAACTATCAACCTTTGTTATCAACTTGGGAACCAATTGAAGCATGTCATCCACTGTCAAATATACCTCTGTCCTCCATGTTCTTGAGTGGATGATCCTGCACATGAAAAAGAGAAATTAGTTTCTCTTAGGGACCCAGGCCTTTTCAGGCTTGGGTCTGCCTTGTGGACCTTTAGCATTTACAGTTCGAACAAAATTGGATCCACTATTACAATTGGAGTTTGGTCTAGTGTTCCTCCAATTATAACCTGCTGAGGTCTTAACAGCAGTGCCCCAATTTCCCTTTACAGTATGAGAATAAGGCATTTTTGCTGTTTTTCTAACAATGGGTCTTCTTATAGGTGAATGTGATTTTGAAAAATTACTTCTTTGATTAAACTTATTCACCTGGGGTCTTACAGAACTAAAACTGTTTGAGTTACTAGTAGGTACTCGTTGTTTAGGTCTAACAGGTATTAACATTAGACCTGACAGAATTAACATTTTGCCTAACAGAATTAACATTTGCCCTACTAGTATTAACATTAGGCCTAACAGAATTACTGTTTGGCCTAACAGCATTGAGTTGTACTGGTTTAGGTACAAAATGATTAGCATGATTAACCCTGTTTGCATTGTTCCATACTGGTTTTGCCACCCCATTACCAGTATTAAAAACCCTTTATTTCTTAAGCTCAGCCTCTCTTGCCATTTTCTTTTCATAAAAGTCACAATCTCTGATCAAATGACTTAGGCTGCCACAAACAAAACACTTTTTCTTGATGAAAGAGTAATCTTCCCCTAGTTCTCTTTCCATCATTTCATTCCAATTCTTTCTGTTAACTTTAGGTGTCTCTTGATTTTTCATTGGTTGCCTAGGAGTTTTTACGTGTGTTACACAACTAGGTTCAACATCTTTTGGTTTTGGTTCAGACACGACTTTTTCATTAGTTGTAACAGACTTAGACGAAGACATCTCTTTTGGTACACTTATACTTTCTGATTCAAACTCATAAGAGTGCTCAGAGGGATTTCCAAAAGATCCTTCACTATCATTTGATTGATAGGTAGAATGCTCATTGGATTTGTCATCTGAGACACTAGTTTTATGCTTTTAAGGTCCCTTTTTACCATAAACATACAAAGATTTATCAATTTCCTATTGTGGTTTAGGAGTATAGTCCCCAGTTAAAGGATGTGGAACTCCTTTCAAATTATCAGTCTTTGAAAATCTATTGTACAAAGGTTTTGCCACAAAGTCTTCTTCTGTACAATTAAACACAGTATGATTCATTTCTTCCTCATAGCTTAAAACCTCATTGTTTGATTTGATTCCATACCCTAAGCCAACTTTACTATTTGAAGTCATACCAGAATTAACTAATTTCCAAAGGTTTTTAGAAGAATCCTTCTATGAATCTACTGTTTTCTGCAATTGTTCCTTCTCTTTTACAGCTTTCATTCCTATTCTCCTATATTTTTTAAGCTTTTCATCTTTTTCATATAATTCATTTACCCGAAATGTAAGTTGTTCATTTAGAGATAATTGCTGCTTTTAAAAAGTAATAATTTGAGCTTCTAATTTCTTAACAGCTTGGTTATAGGCAAGAACTTTTGCTTCTTGTTCACCTAACTGATTCGTTTGTTCATCACACAGGGTTTTAAGTTTATTATATGAATCAATGCAAGTTTTAGAACATAATGATACCTCATTATTTGAGCTGATTGCCATGAGTGCATGATTTGTGTCTACTTCTTCTACTGTATGTTCTCCCCAATTGACAACACCATCATCCATAGTCAGCAAACAGTTCTGATTCTGCTCTTTCTTTCCAGCTCCTTGATCTTGATAAAACGAGTCTCTCTTCTTTCCATCATTTGTCCCTATGGATGTACATCCCCTAGCAAAATGACTAGTTTTGTGACATTTGAAACATTCAAGCTTCTTTTTGTTAAAACCAACATGTTTGTTTCCATCAATCCGGACTCTCCTTCCAGTTTTCTTGTAAAACTTCTTCATTCGAATAGCAATCATTGCTATCTGCCAGTTTATGTCCATCTCTTCAATGTCCAAATCATCAATCTGTTCTAGGTCTTCATGAAGCAAGTCCAAATCTTCTGATTGTTTAACAAAGAGTGAATAAATAACTTCATCAGCAAAACCAGCAGGAACTTCTCTTTCTGGAATATTGTTTGAAGAAGTAGAAGGAGTGTAAGTACTGTAGGCACCAGTATGACCAGACTTAACCTTGTTAGTGCTGCTCTTGTTGTGTGAAACAAAAGCAACATTTTGAGCACTTGCAGATGATTTTGAGGTACTTGTGAGTTCCTGCTCAAAGACCCTAAGGTTATTATACAAGTCATCAATGGATAAAGTGTCAACATCTGGTTTGGTTCTCATTGTCATTGCCAGATTTGACCAAGTTGGGGGCAAAGATCTGAGAAACTTGTGATTTGCATCCTCAGTTGATACTTCAGCATCATGAGCTTCCATCTGTGAGAGTAGTTGTTGGAATCTGTCATATCCCTTTTCTAACCCTTCTGAACTTGATATAGTAAATGCTTCAAACTGTTGTTTTAAAACAGCTTTCTGCATCTTCTTTGAATTTGCATTACCACCAAACCTAGTCCTTATTGCTTCCTAAATTTCTTTTGCATCGTCCATTCCATGAAATCTTCTCAGATGTTCCTTGGGAATGGCCATAAGTAAGATGGTTATTGCCTTCCTTTCCTTTTCAACCGCATGAATTTCTGCAGCAGATACTGGTGGAAGTACTCTAATAACACCATCTTTTCCAGTTGAAATTCTCTTCTTATAATTTCCATTCTGAATTACCTTCCAAACATCATTGTCAATATATTCAAGGTAATGCTCCATCTTCATTTCCCATATATCATACTCCTTTTTCTTCAGAATTGGGAGTTTGATATTTGAGATAGTGGTTGTTGTAGGAATGAGTTGTTGTTGTTGTTGTTTTGGTTTATTGGATGCAGTACCATTGTCTGATGCATCTTCATGGAATGATGCTTCATCATCACTAAGATGTTGAGAGAAAACATCATTAGTAGGTTGAGACATTTTTGTAGATCTGAAAGTGATTGTTTGTGATTCTTGTGATTCTTCTTACTGAGAGTCCCTCTAGAGGCTTTGATACCACTTGTAGGTCCAAAGTCTTGGATCTGTTTAGCCTTTTGTAAGACAATAGCTAACTTGAATATATCCAAATCAACTATATGAGAGACAATAACTATGAATATTATGTGCTAATGGGGAATCTTAACACAAGTACTAAGAAGAACACAATGTAATACTTTGCTATTTTCTATTGATTTCTATTAGGGTTCTTTCTAAAATATTATGCCGTAGGGTTCCTTTTATACACCAAGGAAACCTTAATTGGCTTTACAAACATGTGAAAGGATAATGCATATCCTTTCCTAAGACATCTCTATAATGCATATCCTTTCCTAGGATATCTCTAAGATAACTATCCTGTTACACAAACAGACTTAACTAGATAAGACCAGTACTAACTATAGTACTGCCAGACTTAACTTAGTACTGGCAGACTTAACTATGTCTACCAGACTTAACTCTATAACTACCAGACTTAAGTCTGTTTACAATAATTCCTAACAATCCTCCCCTAACTTGATCTTCACTTGTGAACTTCAAGTTTCTTTGAGTATCTTCATTATGAGCTTCCTGAGGATGTTGTGAGCATTATCTTTGGAATTATTCTTGAACTGCAACATGCTGATTGTCTTGTATAAGCAGTTTCTTGATTTCTATCAGCAACTCTTTAAATCATCACTACTTGATATTTGCAGCATCTAATCTTTTAAACATCATGACCAACACTTCACAGCTACATGTACTATCTCTTCAGCAACATACGATCATTTCAGCAACAGATAAGCAGCAACATTGACTATATGTACATCAGATCATAAAGTTTCAGTCTATTCTCATCACTTCCAGGTGTGTTAACTCCTGAGAGAGGTGAATCATTGAAAATTTAAATGGATTTGATGTCTCTTTACCAGTTAGCCATTAACTCTGGAGTAGCCAATGTTTGGTTTATAAACCATGGTACATTGATAACCATTTCAACTCTTAGTACGTGAAACATGGTGAGTTGAATTACCATATGATTTTTAGCAAATCATCAGCTATCAACGGATTTGATGAAGCCTTTACCAAGTAACCGTTTGCTCTTGGGCTAGCTAATCCTTTGGTGGAATCATGGCATCACCCTGGTGGACTAGTAACCAGTTCAACTTTTTGAACGTGAATCATTGGTAAGTTGAGTACCATCCAGTTTTTGGTAAACTGTCAACCATACTTCCCCCTTAAGCTACCAAGGATCTACAATTCAAATCATCAAATCTTCTTCCCCTTTTTGTCATCATCAAATCGGGGACTAAAGTATGCAACTTCGATCTTCACAACCACGAACCAATATTACACTTCTAATTCAAGCCTTCTATCTCCTTAAATTACCAACCATTAAGCATAATAAGAACAATGAACTTGAGTAGTAGACACTCACACTAGCAGTAGTAATAATGATTAGTAGTAGCAAAAACTTTCACCTCGATGTAACATGTAAATGGTTAAACATTTTAACATTAAGCTTCCTTTGAAACCCATATGTTAACCATTTCTTGAATCTTCAATTCTGTAGGCTCTATGTAATAATTACTGATGAAGAAAATTAAGTATAACAAACTTGACGCTCAAGTAGAACAACCTAAACTTGTGTCTTATATCTTGTTTATCCACGCGACGTTGAACTCATACCAAGACCAAAATATAAGTTAGGATCACAATCTCTTTGAACAAAATCCTCATACTAGAGACACATACCTAAAGTGATAATCAAATGAGAGCATTGTAGCACCATAAGAAAAATCACACAAACACACACCTTTACTAATTCGTCAAGTCCTTTGTCTCACAACGTTATAAGCACGAACAAGTTACCTCCTCCTAAAAGGTATGATAAAACACAAAACCAAAATAATTTTACTTCCACTTCAAAAAGGTATAAAAACACCTCTTCGTACCCAATTCAGAACAAATAAACCAAAAACGAGCCTTTGAAACCTTTTAGAACATTTACAAAACCAAAAATCCTTGTCAGAACAAAAACTTCGACACATCATTTTCTTTATAAAGTCGTCACAAACAAAAACCTTGAACAATCCAAAATATCGAGATCCCATCGAGGCTTCTGATACTTACTGTGGAGATTCTTATGACCTAACCCCTTAGAGATCTTTATTAAGGACTTCATCTAGGATTATAGTAACAATGATTAATAAACTTGCAAAAGCGGATAATAAAACAGAAATCCAGAGTTTACAGTTAAGGTTTTCTTTATGATCATATATCCTCAAGATCTAATTGAGTCTTGAGGCCAAACAAACTAATACAATAGATGTCATAACACATGAAATCTACTAACTATCTCTAACTATGCTAACTAACTAAAACGTGTACAACACACACGTTTGTTTTTAGTCGACTCTCATATGAGAACACACACTTTTCTAGATACTAAAACAATATCATCAGACCCTTCCTTTTATAGCTAAGGAGTCTAAGCTTTTTACTTGGAAACTATTTAAAAGATATTAATTGCGTTTGACACAAATCTTAATCTCTTCAACTTTATCTCTTTTTGACCAAATCTAACTTGGTCAAGGTTTACATGGAAACTATTTTCAAAGATATTAATGTGTTGACCGAAATCTTTATCTCTTCATCTTTATCTCTTTTTCACCAAATCTTTATTTTCTTCTACATCTTGTAGAATCCCACAATGATGACTTTGGTCCTTTTGTTTCCATCTTGTTTCATTCGTGTTTTGTCTTATCAACTCAAATATAATTCCCAACAACATTTATATCAAAACCCTAATTATATGTAATTTATAGATATAAAATAAATGTACAAGCCTTTAAAGCATGTGTACAAGTATCAATACACCACATTTGAATATATTTTCCCTCTTAAATCATGTTACAACTTTCTAAAGCATAATGTACAAGTCAATAATGCAAGAAAGTCAAATTAGGTCATTTTACCTCCTAAATCACTTTAGTTTTTTACTACCACATTAGCACAAGGTACAAGCACTTAATGCATGACTTCTAAACCCTAATCTAAAACCCTAAACCCTAAACAAAACCCTAAAAACCCTAATTTCATTTTAAAACCATAAACTTTGAAACTAAACCCTAAATCTTAAAATTAAGCCCTAAACCTTAATCCTAAACCCTAAAACTTAATCCTAACACTAATCCTAAACCATAAACTATCTTAAACCTTAACCCTAACACGAATTAAAACCCTAAAACTCTAACTCAAAAGCAAAACCAACCCGACACTATTTTATTTCCATTTTGACCCATTTTAAACCTAAACTAGCAACCAAGCACCTCAAGCACCTCAATGACATCACCAATCAGCCTACCAAGCACCTCCATCACCACCTTGGCCTCCAAGTTTGTCCTTGTCACCTACTAGTGCCTATATATACGATACACCGTACAACCAACCTTCCACCTTGCATTCTACACTCCATAGCTTTTCATGAATCACCTATAGCCCACTTTTAGGTCATCACACTACAGCACTTTACCCTAAGATAACAAGAACACATAGCATAAAGGCTTTCCAAGCCCTAAAATAGCCGAGATGTCACTACCCCATTCAATCACACATCAAAATTTCATATAAACAACAAAGGATTCATAACTCAGACCAGAAGGATCAATTTAAATGTCCTAAGACTCAGAATAGAATCCAAGACTACGAAAAAGGAGCCCATTGAAGTCGTTACTAGCAGGCAAATACGAAGCCCAAAACCCCATTTTGAACCCAATTTAGCTCAAGTAGCCATGATCATGTTCCATAAGCATATAATCTGAGTTATAATGTTCAGAAATACTATTAAAGAATCATATATGAACTCTTGTTTGAAGCCTTGAATCCTCAAACCCATTTGTTTTTTTATTAAAACCCTAAAACAACCCGTTTTGATTTTCTAGCTAACGAATCCTTTTTCTAAACTTTTGTTTATGTAAGAACTTCTATTTTTGCTTATCTAAAACTATAACCTGTAAATATCATTTGGAATCCTATAATAAGCTTTGCATGGCTATTTTTGGAACTTAAATTATTGTGCAAATATTCCAGTCACAGGGGTATATATCGTAACTTTCTAAAATTTATAACTAAATGGTCTGAAAAATGTCATTATCCTAAAGTTAATAAACTATAAGTAACTAATTAGCCAATTTTAAAGTTAAAGGGTTTAAATTATATATACTTGATAAAAAAAGGACATAAAGTCGTAAAAGTTTATAAACTACCAAGGGTATATTGCCAATATTTGGTCAAACTTAAAATATAAGATATAATATTTTTATAAAATATAAAAGAATATATATTAATAAATTATAAAACTTGATATTTATTAAACCTGACACATTAATCCGTATAAATCATAAATCGACGCATTAATTACGTTTATATTATGGGTTTAACGTAATTATCCATAAACAAATTTTTTGAAGAAACTTAAAATCTTATCGTATCAACGTTACTAGGGAAGTTCATATGTAAGGGTTCCAATTTGAGTTTTCGTTTTGACGAGTTTGCTGGGTTTACGATTTAAAGTGCCCTGGCTCCTCAAACGATACTACATGGCCTCTGGATTATGATAACCCAAACAACGATACAATATTTCCATAAATTAATAAATTGAACATGTACGTTAAACATCATGAAGTTTTGAAACATAAATCATCACACTAAGACTTGACATATTACTTCAAGTTGCGTAACAAAGCCGTTACTTTCATTTGATATACTTTTGCCATCAATCAAATTTTCCTATACTGTTAAGGTGAGTTCATAGCCTCACTTTTAAATCTTTTGAATACTTTATAAACCCGTGAGGGGGATACATGCTCAATTGTTTTTAATATACACAAGTACTTAAAACCGATATTGTGAGTTCATAGCCTCGCATTTCAATCTTTTGAATTGTTTTATAAACCCGTGAGGGGGATACATGCTCAATTGTTTTTAATATACACAAGTACTTAAAAACCGATATTGTGAGTTCATAGCCTAGCATTTTAACTCTTTTAAATGTTTTATAAACTAACGAGGGGGATACATGCTCAATTGTTTTTAATATACACAAGTACTTAAAACCGATATTGTGAGTTCATAGCCTTGCATTTCAATCTTTTGAATGTTTTATAAACCCGCGAGGGGGATACATGCCAAATTGTTTTTAATATACACAAGTACTTAAAAATTGATATTGTGAAGTTCATAGCCTCGCCTTTACTTATTTACATGTTTTATAAACCCGCGAGGGGGATACATGCTTGTTTTATACAAATTAAACACAAGTGATTTTGATATATGATATGGTTCCATCACTGTGAATAGTCCTATCTTTATATGTTTTCTAAATCTTATAGGGGATTCATGCTATAAACTATGAATACAAGTGTTTTTCCAACTATATGCTATCCTGATATATTATTGCCTAAGTTACCTCCATTTTCCCATAAGACATCCCAGTCTCTCTTTGGGTAATAGCTCCCAGTATCTCTTTGGGTAGTAGCTCCCAGTATCTCTTTGGGTAGTAGCTCCCAGTATCTCTTTGGGTAGTAGCTCCCAGTATCTCTTTGGGTAGTAGCTCCCAGTATGTCTTCGGATAGAGGCTCCCGGTTCTATTGAGTTTAAATATGTGATTCATGAGCTTAGGGCAATAATACTGCTTTCTATGATAATACTGTTTTCCATGATAATACTGTTTTCTATGATAATTGTACATGCATACAATTATTACTATTATGGGTGTAACAACGTAACCCACTGTTATGATGACTTGTATTCAAACTGTTTACCATAAACCTATGAATTTCACTCAACCATTGTGTTGACTTTTTAGCATGTTTATCTCAGGAAATTAAGCAACTTATGGCACGGAGTGGCACAAACTTAAAGATGGCTAAACTGTTATCATTCAAACTTTATGTGTCTAGATTTTAAGAACTCCTTTTGTAAGACTCTGATATGATATTGAATGATAACTAAATTTTCCAAAACGTCTCTTTTGAGTCGTTTTCTATGATTATGTCTATTGATCCATGAAGTAATACCCCAGATTAGCTTCCGCTGCTATATGTCAAAAATGGGGGTGTTACAGATTGGTATCAGAGCTCATGGTTATAGAGAACAAGGGTAAAACCTAAACTATAACTACTTTTTCCATCCAAGAAAGTCCTCCGTGCCACTGCATTTCCCCGAATAGTATATGTAAGAGATTTGCGTAGCAGATAATACATAAATTACTTATGTTATTTCCACTGGGTTGTTATACAGTCATGTCTTCGTACACCCACCCTTCTATCCCTTCTAATTACGATGTGGAGGATGCTTTTTCCTCTACAAATGCTCCTAACTATACCCCGACTTCACCGGACTATTCCTGAGATTTCTTTCCTCCCGAGGATATTTCACCAACTAAAGACACTGAGACTCCTGTTGAATCACCCATTCCAGTATCTCCATCTTCATCAGTAGGATCTTCATCATCGGTTAGGTCAACTACACCACCACCAGACTATCCCTTTGATGAGTCTATCTTTGCAGAGTTAGATAACTCATTATGGATCATACCGCGACCACTGGGAAGTGAACCAGTCCCCGAGGAACCTGATGAGTCAGATACTTGTTATAATGTTCATCTCTGGAAATAATCATTGAGGATATCCAGGTTCAAGAGTCTTCTAAACAAGATCCAAGAACTCAAAAACAACAAGGGAGAACCACCAGATTAGATCTGTGTCGTTTACAGCTTTCTAGAATCCAACCACTAGATGTATGAATAATGACACTTGTCAAATTTTGCTATGTAAATTATATAGACAAGTTATTTATACAGTGGTGATTCCGTTATACCTCGTTGTTTCATAATACCAATTGTGTATGTCGAAGGTCATGGTTTATCTAGAAAGTATTTAAAATCACTGATGAAGGGAGGATCTAGGGGTTTGAGACAACAAAGGGTTCATGATTTGGAGCAGACAAAGACCACACAAGCTGAAGAGATTGTTAGTTTAAAGAGGAGGGTCAAGAAGCTTGAACAGAATAAGAGGTCAAGAACTCATAGGCTTAAAAGATTATACAAGGTTGGTTTATCTAGAAGAGTAAAATCCTCTGATGAAGAAGGCTTGGGTGAGAAGGATGCATCTAAACAGGGGAGGATAGCTGATATTGATGCTGATGCAGGAATTAAATTGGTTAGTACTCATTTTGATGCTGATACAAATATGTTTAGAGTACATGACTTAGTTGGTGATGAGGTGGTTGTTGAAAGTGAAGTTGTTGTTAAAGCTAGTGAGAAGAGAAATGTTGTTGCTGAGATTGATGCTACCAGTACAATTTTAGTTGGTGCTGCTACAATAACTGATGTAGATATTACTTTGGCTCAAGCACTAGCAGAGTTAAAGAGCACAAAACCCAAAGCTAAAGGGATTTTTTTCAGAGAGCCCAGTGAATCTACAACAACAACAATACCAATACATTCAATACCAATATTTTTCAAAGATTCAGGATAAGGGTAAAGCAAAAATGATTGAACCTAAACCTGTGAAGACATTGTCAAAGAAAGATCAATTGATGCTTGATGAAGAACTTACCTTCAAGCTACAAGATGAAAAAGAAGAAAAAGAAAGGCTTGCCAGAGAAAAATTAAAGCTGATAATCAGTTGGCTGAAAGACTGCAAGCTCAAGAGCAAGAAGAATTGACTGATGAAAAAAGGCAAGATTATTTGTACAATTCTTAGAGCAAAGAAGAAAACATTTTGCAGCTAAGAGAGCAGAAGAGAAGAGGAACATACCACCAACAAGAGATCAACAAAGGAGTATCATGTGTACTTATCTAAAAAACATGGAAGGATGGAAGCCCAAGAGTTTGAAAAACAAGTCCTTTGCCAATATTCAAGAATTGTTTGACAAAGCAATGAAAAGGGTGAATACCTTTGTTGACTACAGAACTGAGTTGGTAGAAGAGAGTTCCAAGAAGGCTGAAACATAGCTAGAAGAGAATTTAAAGAAAGCTGAAGCAGAAGTGATGGAAGGTAGTACAAAGAGAGCATGCACTAAGGTGGAACAAGAGGTTACTAAAAACCAAAAGGTAGATGATGTTTAAGAAACAGTTAAGGTGGATGATGTTCAAGAAATAGCTAAAGTGGATGATGATCAATAAGCAGCTAAGATTAAAGAGCTTATAGAAATTGTTCTCGATGAAGAGGAAGTAGCAATTGATGTTATTCCTTTGGCTGTTAAGTCTCCAAGCATTGTTGACTGGAAGATCCATAAAGAAGGAAAGAAAAACTATTATCAAATAATAAGAGCTGATAGAAGTTCAAAGATGTACTTAGTCTTTAGTCATATGCTTAAAAGTTTTAACAGGGAAGACTTGGAAACTTTTTACAAATTGGTAAAAGCTAAGTATGGATCAACAAGACCAGTGGAAGACTTGGATTTGGTTTTATATGGATATTTGAAGACAATGTTTGAACCACATGTTGAAGATAGAGTCTGGAGGAATCAACAGGATTACATAGTGTTGGATTGAAAAATATATGACTCTTGTAGAGTTCATTCTTTAAGGATGCAACATATGCACATTCATATGCTGGTAGAAAAGAGATATCCCCTTACACCTGATACAATTATTGATATGTTAAACAAGAAGCTTCAATGTGATCATTTTAGTAAAATGGTATATCAGCTTCTTAAACTTCTCACAAAACAGCTTCAGAATCAATGAAGTGTTGTTTGGAAGCATCCTCCTGGTGATTAATGAAGCTTTCGATAAAGAAACTTGAGATTTTAGAGAAGAATATCAAGTTTAGGGGAGGATTGTTGGTATTAAAAGACTTCTTGATGATCTTAAAGTTACTGCTGCTCAGGTTTGTGTTACTGCTGCTAAGCTAAAGTTAGTGATGTTCATTAACTTTAATGAAAAATATGCTAAGTAGTTAGTACTGCCAGTATAAAGTTAGTACTGCTAGTTCACAGTTACTAATGTTAGTATATATTAGTACTGCTAATATAAAGTTAGTACTGCTAGTGTAAAGTTAGTACTGCTGGTGAAGATTGAAGAAAATATTTTAAGTAGTTACTATTGCTTGTTCTCAGTTAATGCTGCTGGTGTATAAGTTACTACAGCTCAAAGATTAAGACTGCTGAAAGAGTTTCTACTGTCAAAGAAAGGATAAAGATAGAAGAAAGGATAAAGGTTGTTTAGAGATCAAGATTACTTACGTGATAAGTATTAGTTATTTATAGAATAGATCATACAGAATATTCTAAGTCTTAGGAATATATTGTAAATCGACTAGGACTCCTTGGTGTATAAAAGGAGGTCCTAAGGTATAGAGTTTGATGTATGTTTTACGATTTGATAAGTGTTATTCATAGCTTCAAGGTTTTGTAACCCTAATACTAGGAGAGTATTCGTATTATTCTTAATAATATTGGAGCTTTTATTGTTTGTTGAATTGTGACCTTGTGTTACTGTTTCGTTAAGAATTCTTCTAATATTAAAGATTAGATTCCGCATAATCTTTAATACACTTAACAAAGTTTCTAATATAGTTGTGTTAGATTTATCTAATATAACCAAACCTTAAACAAGCTTAAAGAATTCGATCTATTGAAGTGGGATCCAACAAGAGGTATCCTACAACTGGGACAACACCAAAATATAAATAAATTAAGAGATTTAACCTCGCTTTAAGTGTTTGACAACCTACTTACCACTTTGGCGCCGTTGCCAGGGAGTGAAAATTAATCTTGATTTTTATTGTATGTTTTGGTTTTTAACATTAGAATAGATCTAACCCTTAGGAGTAGTGTAAATTAGATTAGTGTAATTTAAAGTATTTTATATTCCTACTTGTTTATTCTGTTTTAATACGGCGTATTCAGTTCACTGAATATGACGTATTAGTTATTTAATAGTTTTTCTAGTAAGGTTATTGCAGGATGGAGATCCAAACATTACTATAGAGGAATACATCAGGCTCGAGGAAGAAAAAGCTTGAAAACGTGAGAAAGTGTTTAACTGGGAAACTGCAAAGTATGGTAAGATCTGGTATGAAGAAGACATTTACGACCTCAGATCCGTTGAAACCGAATTCCTAGCTATAGACTTTAATGACGAGGTATCTTCGAAAACACTTTCTTGTGAACCCAAGTCAAAGTTATTTTGCAAACAATAAGCGTAGGGAATTTATTAGCTTTGAGCAAAATTCAACATGTTAAAGAACTATTTAGATTAATTCACATACAGTATTTGAGTCATATGAATGAATTGTTAAATCTCAGGTTTTTAATACACTATTTTACAGAACGAACTATATGGAATCAAGTGTACAGGAATTTTTTTTATCAAAACAAAAATTTCATTTCACAGACATGTGGAGATGCAATCACGATTAACACGTGACACCGTCACCATGATGCTTGTGACGGGGTCATAAAAACCTTGACGGCGTCAAACACCCTGTCGGTAACCCGTAATCACTTTCACTTCACCATGGATACAAGAAGAATAGATAAAAAGAAATGATAAGAATTTTAGAAAGAGAAACAAGAGAAAGAAATGAGACGGTTGAATCTAGCAAATGTGTGAGAAAACAAATGAGACCAACACCCTCTCCACACTTGGAGAGGGGTTTATATACCCTTATGGCCGGATGGGCTTTTGCCATGGGCCGGGTTTAATGTTAACTTGGGTCGGGCTCGGGATAACTTTAGACCTTAGTCCAAGATGTGTACAATATTAGATTAATGTTCACGAGCCTTGTTTTACCCCTCTAGCCTATTACAACGTATATTAAATAAATGACAGAGACTTAATTTTCCTAATGAACGAACTTCATGTTCGACTTAATATTTTTTTAGGCTAACAATCTCCCCCGAAGTGAGTTCATTATGATACTCCTTCATGAGATCGAAGAGATTGCTTTTGTCATTAAAGCTCTTGTACCTTTTGATCTTGGTCTTTATCTGTTTTATTACTTTGTTCCTTCATGCTTTGTGATCTTGATCTTGAGCCTTTTGTCTGTGTCTTTGACTTTGTCCTTTACGTTTTGAGATTCTTTTAAATATTTCCTTGTTTTGTCTTGTTCGTCTTTGCCACCATTTACGATCTTGTGTCTGAACAACATTCTCATAACTTTGTGCATCATCTTGAAAGCTTGCTAAGAATTTTCCTCTGAAGCTTGTTTCTGAGGAGGGATCTTTAATATCTGAGTTTACGGAAGTCGTTGTCTTTAATACTAGAGCTTTCTTGGATTCTTGACTCTTATGCATTATGGTATGTCTTTGTATTTGAGCATGAGCATGTGGTAATGAATTAGACTCTAGCTTGAATGAGGCTGCAACACCTGTTTGTACCTGCATTTGAATGTGTGATAAACAATTAGAATAGACGAAATGGGCTTTTGGTCCATTCGTCAAGATTCGGTTGCAATTGACCTCTGGTTCCATGAGGACCGCTTATATATAAATACTGTACTGTGATCAGGTAGTTCAATTAGAAGAATCTCCTTGACAGGGTTTCCAGCTCGAAGTGTTAGATCCTCTAACGCTATTGCATTAGATTCCCCGTACTTGCTTTGTTCTCAATACCGAAACTCTCAAAAGCAGACAACACGCAAAGATGAATCAATAGTTAACTATCTTTTCAGAAAAAAACAGTCATTCTTTACTGGAACAAGTATTGAATTCACATAGAATCGCACTAGACGAAAGTAATATGCGAGAACAATACAAAAAATAAATTAATGAACCATCGTTTCCTTTTTCCAGTTGACACAGTGATTCAAATAGAATCTCGCAAGTCACCTACCAAGACTGTTAGATGTTGGCTCAAGCATGATTTCCATCTTCACGTGAATACTTAAAGTATCACTTAGTACTCGATGTTTTTGGCAAAATCACAAGATAATACGTAGGACTCTTGTTAATAGCTTGTGATCTTATTGTGTTCAACAAGTGTTTTGTCATGAATGTGTCCTAATAATGATTCTATTTTATTGATCTCTTGCTCTAGACTCAATTTAGTGCATTTTGGTTGAGTACTACCGAAGCTAAGCAGACGTGCCACCTTATTCAATACAACTAACTCGGAGTGAGAAAGCAAAAGAAGTCATGAGTATCTCTCGGACAAATGAATAAGTTCTATGAAGAAACACGAATGCTGAAAGGGTTGTGCATTGTATCACTGGGTCTATGATGTCGTCGTTAATATCAGAATTCATCGTTTATGAAAACCGATAGATTATGTATTGACCCTTTCTTCTTTCTCCTGCCTAAGTTGTGGAGGCTGCTTTCTTTTCACCCTTTTATCTATACATTTCTTTTCATTCTTCACCCCTTCAATGCTACCAAGACGTCATTACTAACACCTTTTGTGATTGTTCCGGATGTTAGCTCATCTATCGACATTATTCCCTTATACTTCATTCCATCTCCAATCATACCTAAGGACTGCTATTTCTAACTATAAGTTCCTTGGGGTAGATCCAATCCGTTCTGTTGGATCAATAGACTAATATCCTAACCTAACCACCTTAATGACTTCAGAACTTCGTGAATATAAATGTCTGTTTGGTATGAGATCATAACCATAAAAAACCTTTTCCGAAGAGTATAAACTACACTTGAGTCATTTAGAGATCACTTATTATGTTCAAGATCCACACATTTTAATACTTTCTCTCCCCTTATTTTAAATACTAATTCACTTAGTTTTGAAATCCATGTGATTTAAAATTTGTCATGAAAATACTATAGAGCAAACTTTATACTTAGATAATTATATGGAACATTAACTAGCTCCCACCCTTATTTAACATATGTTTGACACCAAAAACATGATCCCAAGTTGTAAAATAAATATAAAATTGATGGTTAGCAATTGTTTGAGCCATAAATTAAAAAGATTATGAATTGTCATGAAGAATTTTTGATAAAATTTGGTGCTCAACACATTAAGTCATCTTATAACAAATAATCTATTGAGTATCCCATTATACAGATTTGTATTAAAATTTTTAAAATGTGTTGAATACTTAAGAAATGTCATGTGATATGTATCAACAACTTAAACAATGTTTTTCTCGAAAAACTCCCCCTCAAACATGACTCATTGAAAATGACACCAAATGTAGAAGAAGTTGTCTGTAAACTGTATGAGGGTTGGAGTGTTGAACACACATTTTAAAAGATTATGAATCTTCGTGAGAAATTTCTTGAAAAATTATGTTCAACTTTTTTGAAAAAACCAATGTTAAAAAGAGAGTCTCTCTAACTTTAAGGATACGCTCACAGAACGTACACATTCCCATTGTCGTTCGGTCCGACTTTGCAACTTGAGAGAGCAATTACAAGTCTATAAGAAAAATAAAATGACAAGTTTTGAAAGCATTTGAAACTCCTGTGGAACTACATTTAACAACAACGCCCGTGTCGACGTGAATCAACATTTCTATTAACGAAATGTTAACGATTCCAGAGACAAACGACGAGAAGATATATTTTTTGTGAAACCTTTTCCTGATTTTTGATTTTGTATTTTTTCTTTGAATTTTTAATATTTTTTTTTATATTTTTCTTTTTTCAAAATATGTACATGTTGATGTTTGATGGAATATCAAGCAGATGCGTTTGTTAGAACCTCCAGTTCTACTAGAGTCAAACATCTCATACCAATTCGTCTGACAAGATACTAAAACCTATCTTCGGGTAAGGCTTTAGTAAACATATCAGCTAATTGGTATTCAGTTTTGATAAAGTACAATTCAATTATACCGTTTTCAACCTGTTCCTGATAAATGATATCAAGTATGGATGTTCGTGTAACGGAGTGCTGCACGGGTGGCATGAATTGCTATGCTGACTAAGTGTCGCAATACAACTGTATTTTGTTGTATTCGAAGCCATAATCTTTAAGTTGTGTCCTGATCCACATTACTTGAGCACAACTTACCGATAACGCCACGTACTCAGCCTCTGCGGATGACATTGCAGTATAATCCTCCTTCTTTGACATCCAACTGACTAACTTATCACCTAGGAACTGTATTCCTCCAGAAGTGGTTTTGCGAGTATCAATGCATCCGGCATGGTCGACATCTGAAAAATCTGTTAGTTCAAAGACAGAACCCTTCGGATACCAAGTCCCATTAATGGTACCACCTTAAGTAGCGAAAGAATCCTTTCAAACCTATTTTAGGAGTTTTTTAGTCGCTCTTGCTTGAAAGCTTGCACAAAACAATACTGCTTTGCACTAAGTCTGGTCTACTAAATGTCAATACGATGAGTGACCCGCCGTTTTTACCTACTAAGTAGTCAGTTTGGTCTACGGTTCACCACTCCAGTTTGCACTAAATTTAGGTTTGTTAGCCATTGGTGTACCAATTCTATTGTCCTTTTTCCATACTAACTTATGTTTTTTTTAAGTATCTTTAAAGCGTTTCTTTGGCCTGATTGATAAAGATACCTCGTGGGGATTGGTGGATCTAAAGTCCTAAAAAGAATTTCATTTCCCCCATTAAGGACATCTCAAATCTACTGTTTATTAATTTTTCAAATTGTTTAGAAAATTTAGGGTTTGTGGACCCAAAAATGATGTCATCAACGTAAATTTATACAAGTAGAATGTCCTCCCCCCGAATATTTATCATGAAATACGAAGTCGGGTCAATTGTACCTTTAGTAAAACCTTTAGACATCAGGAAATTTGAGAGCTCATCATACTAGGCTCTTAGAGCTTGTGTTAATCCATATAGAGCCCTTTCCTAGACGTAAAACCTTTTCTTTGGATGACGAGGATCAACGAACCCTCTAGTTGTGCAACATAAACCCCTCCTTCCATGGACCATTAAGAAAAATGCCGTTTTCAATGCCCATCTAATAAATGAAAAAGACTTGTGTGCAGCATATACGATGAAAATCCGAACAACCTTCCAAGCGTAGCAACTATCAAATGATTCTTCGAAATCAATACCCTCTTCCTGAGCATAACCTTTAGCTACAAGCCGTGCTTTGTTGCGAATTACAGTTTGGTCTTCATCCTTTTTGTTCTTCCATAACCACTTTAAGCGTGATTACAATTCATGCCAAAGTGTTTTGTCAACTAATTCCCACTAGACTTTGAAAAGTCTGTCAAACTGATAAAAGCTCTTTCCTGCATTGCTTCTATCCAAGCAAGAATCTCCATTTGCATCCTAATGTTTTTGGTTGGGTTTATTAATACAAAGAAGTTGCTATACTTTCCCAAAAAGTTCATCTAAGTACTAAACCTTCATTTTGTTCACTTAGGTTACTAAACCTTATGAAACATGACATTTGGGGGTTACTCAACTTGCAAAAATATACGTAAACATCATTGAACTTGTAAAAACATAACATTTATGTTACTTAACTTACCTAAAAATATACGTCCAGGTTGCTCGGATTTAAACCATTGAAATACGTGAGTGGTAACTGTTATCAAAAGTCAATAACCTAAGTGACAAAAGAAAGTTGAGTAAACTTAGGCAAACTTATGGGAAAAAGTATAGTAACTATCTATTGTCTATTAACCCTTTTTTGGTTCAGCTGTAGTCATGGTGAGTGCGAACATACACATTTCAGGATCTGTTGCAAGTTGTCGTCTTGTTTGTACTGGCTTGGATGGATCGCGACGAACCTTTAGTTAATAATGGGTGATCTTTTGTCCATCGGTATTCGAAATCTTGTGGTTGATTGAAGGTATGCAAATTTGAATTACCAATATTTGGTGAGGAAGACTCATCAACTTCTTGTACCGGTGTACAAAAAGGATTGGTAAATTCATGTTCTGTATCGTCTGCTTGATTATCGTTGTTTTCCTCAGCATGAACATTTGTTGGAGTTGATGGTTCTGATGTAGGGTGAATAACGTAAAAGGGTATTGGTCTAGTGAGCAGAACTGACGGTGGGGAGAAGAAGACTTGATGATACAAAGTACCCGCAATGAAAAAATTCATCGTACAAGGACCGAATAGAAGATTCCAACGCTTATTTGTGATGGAACAGTTGTATCTGCTGAAGAGAAACAATTTGTAGTTGTTGTGGGACGAGGTCAAGTTGTCATAATCTGACACCTTTTTGTCGTTGGGGGAACGAGCCTGTTAGTGTCATTAGCAACAGACTTCTCAGACATCTCTTTGATCTCCATCAAATCTAATGTATGCAATCAACTATTAATCTTGTTCTCTTGTTGTAGACAACAGATATCCCTTTGACTGAGTGGAGTATCCCTACTAAAATTGCACGGAATCTCCTTCTCCTTTTTCTTCATCTTTAGCTAAATTTTCACCTCTCTAGTTAGGTCTACAGTGCAACCAAATATGGGAAGTGTTTAAATTGAAGCTTTTCTATCATGATGATGTGATATGATGCTAAATTTTTCATGTGTTTAGAATGATGATAGATATGTTTTTGAGTATAGCAGCATTTTAAGTATAGCATGCAGTTGCTATCCCTTCAGCCCAAAAAAACAAAGGAAGTTTAGAAGCTGAAAGCATCGTTCGAGCAGCCTCAACAAAAGTACGGTTTCATCTTTTAACAATTCTGTTCCGTTTAGGTGTTTGAGGAGTAGAAGTTTGATGCTTAATTCATTCTTCTTTGAAGAATGCATGGAGTGTATTGTTTAAGAACTCTGTGCCTCTGTCAGTTCGAACAGAAATAACTAGGGCTTGAAGATTTCTTTGGATCATCATGAGAAAATCTTTTAGAACTTCTGGGGTTTCATCCTTGGATCGTAAAAAGAGAGTCCAAGTGTATCTGGAGTAGTCGTCTACAATTACCATAATATATTTCTTCCCATTTATGCTAGCAATCCGCATTGGACCACATAATTCCATATGACGCAAATTTAACCGTCCTTTTGAACTTGGAACATTTTTTGTCTTGAATGAACTTCTTTTTGCTTTACTCACTTCACAAGAGGAACATAGTTGATCCTTGACATATTTCAGTTTTGGTAAACCAATTACGACATCCTTTTTTGAAAGGAAGTTGATGTAGTCGAAGTTAAGATGAGAAAGTCTTCGATGCCATAACCATGCTTGAGTTGGTGAGGCTTTAGCCATGAGACAGATTAGAGTTGATGAAGTAGTTTCATGAAGGGAAATTGTATAGAGATATGATCTATGGTTACCAGTGAGTAAATCATTTCCCTAAAGATCTCTAACGAAACACGTAGATTTTCAGAAAGCAACCTCCAAATCCGCATTACAAAATTGACCAACCGAGAAGAGATTATGTTTGAGGCATTCGGCATAATAAACCCTGTTGATCGTGATATTTCCTTGAACCAAATCTTTATAACCAAGAATTGGAGCAAATTGATCATTGCCAAAACAAACAGTACCAGATATTTTTCAACAAAATTACATAGCAGCGTTAGATTGCCCATCATGTGCTTTGTGCATCCAGAGTCAACAATGAATAGAATGAGTTGACCAATCTGCAAGAGAATTAGAGGACTATGGAATACATGACAAATTAGATCCTATAGTATTTTTGAGTTTCAAGACATTAGTTATCATAGATGCATTATCTATGGCAAAACTAACTCTCTTTTACACATTTTCATTCCTAACTTTAGGCACCCACTTCATTTTTGTCTTAAGAACCCATTTATATCCTGATGGGCGTTGTTGTTCTATTCACCATTTCCATGCCTTACTAGTTATATCATACAACATCCTATAGTAACTCTTGGAATTCTGGACATTGAATTTTGATGCAACTGTTTTCTTAGGGTGTGTTGCAACAAATTTATTCGCTTAACTTTTGGGTTTTCTAGTACTAATATGCACTACTTTAGGCTTCTTAGTTCTAGCATTCACATCATTCAAATATTTAGAAACACAAGCATCATAAATCAAATTAAACACACATTTTCCACAAGTAGCACAAACAACATTAACATTCGAGTTTCTGGATTTTAAACTGTCATTACACATGGTTACAGACTTTATTTTATTAGAGATACTAGAAATCCTAGGGTGGTCTTCTACTTCAGTCTTCTTATCCTTCACTTGACTATTGTTTGGCATGACCTTATCTTTCATTTGATTGCTCCTAAGCCGTGGTTTGCTAACATTAGTTCTGTGAATTACTCCTGTAGAGGTAGACACGCATGGATGAGTATTCCTAGAAGTCTGAGGCAACTGTGGTGCTCTAGTTTGTATTGGCATAGTGTCAATTTGATACATGCCTGGTTTAATCACATTTGTGTTTCTTACAACTTGCCTTGCTGTTTGAGGCAAATTCTGTGTAGTGACTATTTAAACCTTCTGACACATTAGTTTTGGTAACCGACTTTGTCTTTGAAAAATATTTTCTCTCAAGAGAGTCTGAAAAAGTAGTCAGTTTTCCTAAAACTAATGGTTTTGGAATCCTTTGAGCATTTGGTTGTCGAACAACAGATGGTTTATCAAACTTAGTTTCCACAGATTTTCCTTTGCATTTTTCAATGAGTTTCTTTAACTCAAATATGGCAATGTTCTTGTCTTGCAATTGAGCTTTCAAATCTTGTATTTTAAAATATTGTTTACGTTCTTTTAGAAATACATTTGATGATTTTTCTTTGCAAACTTTGTCATTTTTCATTTGTTCTTGACATTGTTGTAAAGAGAGTTCAAGAGAAATCAAGTGTTTTTCTAATTTAGAAAAACTTTGTAAAAGCTCAGTATAAACTTCTTTACTAATAGATTCAGTTTGTTTCGAAAGCTTTTATGCAAGACAGTCACATTCTTTAACTTTAAGAAGATATAAGCATTACAATTCAGTGTACGCATCTAAATCAGATAAAGAATGCAAATAAAAACACATAACATCATTAGACATACATTCTTGTAAAAGTATATCATACATGTTTGAAAATTATACTTTATCAGATTCAAGTTTGTCAATTTCTTTCTCAAGGGACTCAACGTACTTTAAATCAGCATGCATTTCTTGCTTAAGTTCATGAACAAATGCGAAACTATCATTCTATGTCTTTAGGGCAAGAGGCATTAAACATGTCTTAATTAGGATTTCCATATCATGAGAAGTTGGTGCACGAAAATGATCCTTTGAATGTTTTACCCAAGCTTGATCGACAAGTTCTCTAAAATGATTTATGTTGTTCGTCATGACATTATATGCTTGTCTACTTTTCTATTGATTTGGACACTGGTAAGGAAAAATCGATTATTTGAAAATATTTGGGTTTCTTTTCACAAAAGATTTTCTCTTTCTCCACAATTTCTTCCTTACTTCATTTGTAGTCTAACTAAAACAAGATATTTCTTGTGCCGGGGTTTGAAAATTTCATAAAGACTTTTGATTTGTGTAGTCATAAGGACACACTAAGTCCTTTATTGAATTTTTGACCGACTTTCTCTCTTTCAAGAGTCAAGTCCTCTTCCTAACAAGAACAGTCCTATTTGCAGATATCAAATTGGTCCAAGTGGGATCCTCATACAAACATGTTTTCTCGAGACTGAGCCTTTTAAAGGTACATTTGGAATTTGCAAGGTAGGTCTACCATGAATGTTTGTGCCTTTGAGTGCTAACAAATGAATGGTTTGGAAACTTAATTGCTTTTTCCAACGAAATCATTTGTTTAATGTCTTTTTTCTGTGCCTTAACGTTTTAAATCCTTTATTGCCTTATGTTTTTCTCTTTAACAATACTTTCATAATGTGACATTTGTTAAGAAGCTTTGTTTGACTAACTCCATCATGTTTTTCTAGACAAATGATATTTTTGTAGGCTTTAAGTTTAACCTTCTTTTTATGTCAATGTTTTATTTGAGCTAATAGTCCTAGAGTTTTCATTTAACATATGTTTAATTTTTCTCATAGTCCAACTGTACGCTTCATTTTAAGGTCTATGTACCTTCTCAAGTCAGTCTATTTTAGTTTTGATGTTCAACTAGACAACAATCCCTAATACTATTTAGACATCCACTAGAGTTCTAACTAGTTGCTGCGCAAGAATAGATTTGCACTCAGTCAATTCATGAGCAAGTGATGTGTTTTCTTTCTTTAATTGCTTTTGAATCTTTTTATTTTCATCAGCATCAAGTTTTAAATTTGCAATTAAATTAGTAAGCGCAACACTCTTATTCACATTCTACAACATTTTGGTCATTATGAATATCATTATCACACATATCCAATGAATCAAGAATGACATTACTATCACCCTTTCCACTACACATATGTTACTAATGGATTCAGGTTGCTCAGAATGTTGTATTTCATTGGCAAACACATTATATCTAGCATCGTGTTGTACATGTTTAATGGCTCTGAATCAGTTCCATGAGTCTGTTGTAGGAACCTCCTGGTAATCTTTGCCCATATTGTTGTAATGTGTCTTCCAATTTCTGTTTCATCTTTCTCTTCATCCGTGTCTGCTAGCTAATCATATTGCTCTACTTGTAGTGGGACACCTTTCTCAGCTTGTTTGCACAACAACATCTTTTCCTTGTGATACGTAGAGTCTTTAACCCTTTTTGGCCTCCTGCATCCTTTAGCAAAATGACTAAATTCCTTGTAGTTGAAATACTGTATCCTAGTCTGCTACACTACCTGACTGCCTACAGTCTCCCTAGCCCCAGCAACATTTACTATCCTCTTATTCCCAAACTGTCCATTCTGATTGTCATTCTTGTATCTTGGAGTAGTATCCACATTCTTGTTTTTGGTGTTTGAAGATGTTCTAAGGTTGTTGTTGGTAGGTTTGTAGAGCTTATTGAAATACTTTATAATGAGTGCCAAATTTTTTTGCATTTCCTTATCCTTCTGAGCTTGTTCGGGATCACTGTCTTCTTCAGAAGCTGACTCAGATGGAGGTGTGATTGGTTTAGCTATCTCTTTGCCTTTGTGTCTAGCAGTTGGATGAGATCTAGTTTGAAGTGAGGCGTTTGATGTTGGTGCATATGATTTGTGAGACTTTGGTGGTTGATAATAAGGATCTTGATATGGTTGAGTAGCTGTAACAATTGCTAATGGGTTAGCATTCTTGGCTATTCTCTCTGCTCGGATTTTATTAAATTCTTTTTGATATTGTTTTAGAATGTCAAAGAGCTTGTGATATGATACTTCATCCAATTTGAGTTGTTGCTTGACAATTGTCACAAACCTTAACCATTCTAGTTGAAGTTGTTGAAAAAACTGAACATTGACTTGCATCGTAGCAACTGTCAAGTTGTTTTTTATCATTTCATTCATCATCTTGTAAAACCTTGTGTAGTATGACTCCATTGTCTTACATTTGTGAGATGTGAAGTTTCCAAACTCCCAGAACAAATTATTCTTTAAATCTTGAATGTTAAGGGATTCACCTTGTTGTAGAATTTCAATATCTTCCCACATTTCATGAGCTGTTTTGCAGGCATCAATAGTTAAATATATTTCATCTCCAATTCCAGTCAATAGAAAATGAATCGCTTCCTTTTCAGATTCAAAATGAGCTTTGTTTTTAGGAGACATATTCAGGATTGTCTCAACTATGGTTTATTCAGGAACTGCTGGATAATTTTCTGTTGTAGGTACAGTTGGAATTATGACAGTAGAAGGAGTGTATGGACCTTCAAGAATGCATTTCTTTAAGGCATCACCATTTGGTCTTGTATCAATGTATCTTAAAAAATGTGATCGCCATTGTGCATATCTTCCCATTGCAAGCATTGGTGGACGATCCTGAAACACCCCTATTTTGGACATATAGCAGCGAAAGCTAATCTGGGGTATTACTTCATGAATCATAGACACAATCATAGAAAACGAATCAAAAGAGATGTTTTTAAAAGATACGTTATCATTCATTTAAAATCAGAGTTTTACAAAGGCAGGTCCCAAAGTCTAGAAACATAAAGTGAATGATAACAGGTTTTAGCCATCTTCAAGTCCATGCCACTCCATGCCATAAGTTGCTCAATTTCCCGAGATAAACATGCATAAAAAGGGTCAACACAAAGGTTAAGTGAAATTCATAGGTTTGAAATGTAATAGTTGAATACAAGTTATAATGGAAATATTAGCATTGCAGGGACAATTATCACGGGGAACATTATTATTGCATCTAAGCTTATGACACCAATACGTTAACAAGGAAGATCACCGTAGTGATATTGGTTAGGGACAGATGTCCCCGTGGAAAAGGTAACTTGCCAAGCATGTGTATACAAACGGGAGGCGTGGCCGATGTTGTAGCCTTCTAAAGGTATACAAACGGGAGCCGTCACCCCCAATAGATCTATTCACGATATTCGCGTTCACTCGCAATGCAAGTAATTAATGGTTCATGATATGGAAATAATGGCACTGGAAGCTACTTAGGCAATAATATATCTGGATAGCATACATATCTGGATAGCATACATTTAGAAAACACTTGTATTCATGGTTTATAGCAGGTATCACAGGTTTATAAAGTATTCAAAAGATGGAAATATGGGGTTATGAATTCATTAAGTCTTTGAAAAGTAATCACATTTGTTATAAGATAAACGAGTATGTAAAAGAGTTTGTAACAAGCATGTATCCCCCTCGCGGGTTTATAAAACATGTAAATAAGTAAAGGCGAGGTTATGAACTTCACCTGATAGGTAGTTGTAATAAATATTCCAAAATGAAAGCTGACGACCTTATCACAATCTTAACAGGGAAGGTTGATATAGCAAATGATAGTAAACAGCCACGTCACGCAACCTGAGTAAATATGTCAAGTCTTAGGAAGATTGCACTCCTATAACTTTGGTTTTAAGAGTAATATTGGTTATAAGTTTTGATGTGGAGATTTGGGAATTATACGTAACACCAAGTTCGGGCACATCAATAATTTTCAGAAGTCATTCAGTAAAACGTATGAGGATCTTTGCACTTTCTAAATCGTAAACCCAACAACTCAGTCAAAATGTAATACCAAGATGAAACCCCTTAATATGAAGCTCCCTAGTATTGTGATACGATATAGATTCAGAACAAGATAGTTATAACATAATCGGTTTTAAGCGTTTTATTCAATAACTAGAAATGATAAGTACGTCAAGCGTTAATTAAAGTTATGTATAGTAAGGTTTTAAACACATTTTTATACTTTTTCAAAATGTTACATTTTAGACCTTTAAGAATGAAAAATGGAAAAATATACCTTTGGAGTTTGTACTTTTACAAGTTTGGTCCTTCTAGTTTAAAAGATGTACAAAGTAAACCTTGCACTTTGAAAAGTGACATAATAGACCCCTGTAGTTATAACTTTGATAAAATAACATTTTTAATCCTTTTAGTTATAAGTTTCAGAAAGTTACGATATATAACCCTTTGCATGGATAATATTTACAAAACAAGTCCAAAATGCCATGCAAGCTTATTCAAGTTTCTAAATGATAATTGCAGGTTAGATATCTTATTATATATCTAAGATAATTAAGATTTAACTAACGAAAGATCAGATGACGATTCGATTCAGCTAGAAATCAAAATAGTCCGAATTAAGGGTTTTATAATGAAAACGCGTAAGGTTTTTTTTTTTGTATTATATATGATTGTTATTTTTATTTATAATTATATTAGTATAAATAAATTTATTAAGCATATTAAATTATAATTAAAAACAAAATTATGATAAAAAAAAATAATAAAAAATTTCTATTAATAAAATTATTAAAAAAAATAAATAAAAAAAAGATATTCTATACACAACATAGTTAATTAACCCCCAGAACACATAAAACCAAACAACTACCCACAACCAAAAATACCATTCAACCGACAATTTAACGGTGAAACTAACCAACCACCCCACCCCCACCCCCCTCCAAAAATGAAGACCACACCCACCATCACCCATACGAAAAAGAAAACACCCATTACTTACACCCCATATCTTACCACTACACACCCACAAAAAATCTCTTCATTAGTAACGACCCACAACGAAAACCCCATACATTTGTACTCCCAAAACACAATAACCGTAAGACAAACCCCCCTCTCAAAACAAACCAGATTCCAAATACCAGAACTCACACCACCCACACAAACACCAACCACCCCAAAAATAACACATTACAACCCCCACCCACCAAACTCTCATCATGTAACAACCAACCCCACCACCATAGAACCACCCCCCAAAACCCCCACCCCATATTAACAATAAAAACCCAAAACCTATAACAAAAGAATTAGAAAACCCCAAACCCCCCCCAACAACAAAACTAAAAAAAACTCCAAAAACCAATAACCGACACCCCACAACAAAAACATATAACAAAAACTCACCAAACCAAAATCAAAAAATACAACAAACCAATGGTGACTACCAAACCCAAAAACCCCCCCCACCACTGGCACCCGCCAACCAACCAAACACACCCCCAACTTGAAAAACCACCATACCCCGCCCACTTAATAAACCCCCCCCTAGAACAAGAACCACCACCCACCCCCCACCTAAAACACACAATAAAAAAACCAAACACCCACACCCACACAACCCAACAAACCACATAGCACACACCCCCCCAAACCCTTAACCGCAAAACCCACCCCCCCCCACCAAAAAACAACACCCCCCACCAACGACAAGACACCCCCCATAAAAACAACCCCCTAAATACAAACCGCACCCCCCCACCAAAAACATTTACCCCTTAAACTAAACCCGCCCATTACCCATGGAACTCCCCCCAACCACAACATACTCGACAAACAAAAAAAAAAACCCCTTGACCTCTTTCAACCCCCCCCCCCCCCCCACCCCAAACCCCCCCCCCCCTACCACCACGCAAGAACATCAAATAACCACAACCCCCAAACACACCCCCCCCACCCCAACCCAACACCCAACACACCATCACCACACCCCCAAAACTTTTGTTAACCAAAAACCAACCCACCCCCACACCAATACATCAAAACATTACCCACCCAACCCCCAACAAACCTCCAAGTCACCCGCACCGCAACCCCACCCCAACGAACCGCCGAACTGGCTAACATCAGCCCCCCACCTAACACCATCAACGCTTCACGTCTAACCCTGGCCCCCCAGACCCCAACTGGAAAACGCGGACATCTACACCGGTTTATCTGAGGAGCCCCAAGCCGGACCCAGCTCCAGCCATGCTGAACATCCCCCCAACCCCAGCGAAACATACGGCACCACTGCCCCAAACTCCGCTAGTCGTCAGCGCCGGACATGCCCTCCCCGCCCTGGAAAGCGCTACACTCAATGCCAAGGCAAAGCCACGCGTGACTATAATACGTGCATACTGACCTCCAAGCCATACCAGCCACCCGTGCAACAAAACTAGCGCTATAAATTTGAGCAGCAACACTATATATATCTAGATCACTTACATAACGGACCATCTAAATAGGATCTTCATTGACAAATACTAGCAGCTCTTCCGCAGTATAACGTCACGGCAAGTGAGGGATGAGTAAGAATGAAGAGTATAAATGCCCCTATTTATACATACCAAGAGCTTAGGCCCCGGATACTTTTTGTGACAAGGTTCCGGACATATATGAGGGCAAAAGTGGTGAATGAGAGAAGGCTATTGCATGAGAACCATAAGCAATAACACTAGCTTTTGTGTGTTGTTTCTCCACTTGGTGCTGTCGCACTAAGACAAGATAAAAGAAAGGCCAGTGGCCTCACTTGTGGATAAGAAAAGATATAAGAGCTTAGTAAGCTCTATATGATGTAGTAGGGAGGTCATAGAGGTGCATTGATCACATGAGTTGATTAATAAATCGGTCAAAATCGCCCAAAGATGGAGGTTCTCAGGGATCATTATGGTTCATTACGAGGCAATATGAATAGAGTTTTCCAAGCTTGGAAATTATGAGTACATTTAAGTATATAAGCCATTGATAATGATCACAAGGTTTGTATAAGGAATATACTCAAAGATTTTGATAGGTGGTTTGGGTTAAATGGTGGCGAGAATGATACACGGGTCAAAAGTCAATTAGGGTTACTTAGGGTTATCATTGGAAATTAATTCGCATACATTTAGAAGTAAAAAAGAAGAAATAGATGCTGGAATGAGGATTGATAATGTTGTTAAAATTTAAGATTATACAACTTATATGAGTTTTGGTTAGTTATGATGGTATAAAAATCAAGAAAACGGTCATGGTTTAAGTATTTTGCTCGGGTTTAGGGTTTTTTAGGTTTTGATTAGGTTTTGGAGTGTAAAATTAATGTAAGATCTTTATGAGAAGAATGATGAAATAGATGGAATGTGAATAAGATAATGTTGTAAAATTTAGTTATCCAACTTATTTGAGTGTTGGTTAAGGTGTAAGGAAGGATAAAAAACAAGAAACGGGACAAGGAATTAAGTATTTGCTCGAGGTAGGGTTTATGAGTTTGAATTAGGGTTTTGAATGTAAAAATATGTATGAGAGCTTATGAGTAGAATAATTAGGTTTTACACATTGTATATTGAGTGTAGTAGCTTGAATAAAAGTGTGGTTTTGAAGAAATTAGAATGAAAACGGAGATAAAACGGTTATTTTGGATGTTGTGCATTGATAACTTGTACATTATGCATTAAAGGACTTGACCTTATTTAAAAGGAAAGTATAATCATGATGAGATGTAATATTACTTGTACATATCTTTAGTAGCTTGTACATTCATCTTTAGATGTTAACTCATCAGTGTAATTTAGGGTTTAGAGGGTATACGACTAAACGGTTACAGAGCCCGTATTGATAATAATGTTTGGCAAAATGTACATAGATGCAAGTAATATACTTTGTGTAAAAATGATATATGATTCATGACATGACATTTATTATGTTTTCTTGACAATACATAAGATATTAGTAGTCCATCAGTAGTTGCATGAGCTTCGTTAACTTTAAGAAACGTAAACAAGGTTACATAATGACATAGATATGAAAACGAAATTTTATTCCCGTGAAAAAATAGTACTTAACATAGTAAATAGATATTACATTGATGAAATACTAAAAAAAATGGGTTGTAAAGCCCCCAACCTAATCAGAAAATTCATCTCCCGAGATTTTAGTTGAAGATAGATGATGTTGGAAAATAGATGTGGAAATTTTAGCACGGAATAGATCTTCCCGATCCCAATGTAATTTCAGAGTTCCCACTTACTTTGACAAATAGGGATTTCTTGACTTAGTTATGCTTAGACTTCTCGATCCAAAATCTCCACTGATTCTTCCAACAAAGTTTAATTTTGCATCGAGCCAAATTTCTTTCATTTCTGAGAATGACGAGAGGATTGTCACATAACTTTTTCATTAGAAACGGAAAAGTATTGTTGTCAGTTTATGACACTGACACTTTTGTAATAGCCCCTTTATCCTCCACAGCATGAACAATTTACAGACACTGATAGCAGATTGCTTCCTAGGCTGGTCCTTAGCCTCTGCAGTTCCTGTCATATGACCCCACCTGTGCAAGTCTGACACTTGAAGTGCAAACTCTCTGTTGTGCTGCATGTGCAATCCATTGTAACAAAGGAAGGTTTCCCATGGTACTTTTGTCCTTAGCCTTCTATCTGCTGTTGGTGGTAATTGTTGTTATGGTTATGATTGTTGTGGTTATCCTGGTAGTTGTTGTTGTTGCGATTATTGTAGTAGTTGTTGTCATTGTTGGTAGTAGTGTTCCTTTCTATCAACAAACATTCGGTTTAGTAGAACGATGGTTCCTTTTATCTTGCCATACTGCACCGGCAGTTACCGCTTGCGTCCTGGATCTTCTGTTAGTAATCTCCAAATATTTTGCCATTTTAGACATTCGTGCTTCCAGAGCGTCAGTAACTGACCTCAGTAATCCTTGAGCCGGATGGCAGCCTCATATCTCTGGTTGCGTGCAGCTGCGCACGATGTTTGAATCGTTTTCTTTGGAGAGGCCAGCTATATGCAAGACAACACAGAATAAGAATCTACAAGTGAAGGTATGAAAATCATAAAAAGACTTGTGATCATTGATATTGCAGAATATAATGGGGAATTTTAGAATTCAAGACTTGCGAGAAGACAGATTACGGAAATAAGGAATGAGAGATTCAATAAAGAGGCTTAGATACAAAGGTTTTGAAAATTGAAGTAAAAGAATAAAAGATACATACTTCAGAATATAGGATAGATAATCTCGACACACATAATTGGTATTATGAGGTATAATGGAATCACCACTATATTAGATCATAAATAACTTGTCTATGTAATTTACAAAGTTTGACAAGCATCATACATTCAGTGGTTGAATTCTAAAAAGCTGTAAACGACGTAGATCTAATATGGTGTTCTCTTTTATTCTTGGATCTTGGTTTCAGAAGACTTTTGATGACGAACCTTAAATATCTACCATGATTAT
The DNA here is from genome assembly GCA_026074375.1 of Tanacetum coccineum. Lineage (NCBI taxonomy): Eukaryota > Viridiplantae > Streptophyta > Magnoliopsida > Asterales > Asteraceae > Tanacetum > Tanacetum coccineum. Next base: position 41,956 of record BQNB010001476.1, read on the forward strand.
TTCCAGTGAAGAACGTTAGATTCATCAGGACTGTTCACTTACCCAGTGTTCGCGATGTGAATCCATAACGAATTATCTAACTCCGCAAGATAAGACTCATTAAATAGATAGTTCTGGTGGTTGATGTAGTTGACCTAATCGTGATGAAGATCCTACAATAAATGAGATATAGGTGTTTTCAGTAACCTTTAGGTGAGAGAAAAATCATTTTCGAAGAAAAAGGGACATCTCGAGCATCAAACAATGGTGATAGTGATAATACTAGAGATGGTGGTAAAACAGCTGGTAGAGCAATAATAACTTGGGGTGGTGGAATGGTATCATATGTTTGTATATACGGATCATCATGTAAAGGTGGGAAGAATAGTATGTCCAAAAGATACTTAGTGAAATCGTCTGAAGAGTTAGGATAAATGTTTCCCGGTGAGGCTGGAAAATAGTTCAGAATGTTCGTAGAGAAAAAAAGTATTCTCAATATCAGAATTCAGTGGGAATGGAACGACATAGTAGAGTGAGGGATGAAACATGACTTGTAACAACCCAATCGTAACAACATAATATTCATATATAGTATAGTAGTTATGTATTTTACATACTGTTTGGGAAAAGTAGTGGCATCTTCACAATTCAAGGAATGCAGTGGCACGGAAGACATTGATGGCTACAAAAAAGTAGTTATAGTTAAAGTTTTACCCTTGTTCTCTATAACCGTGGGCTCTGATACCACACTGTAACACCCCAATTTTGATAATATAACAGCGGAAGCTAATCTGGGGTATTACTTCATGAATCGCATGCACAATCACAGAAAACGACTCAAAAGAGACGTTTTTAAAAGATACGTTATCATTTATTTAAAATCAGAGTTTACAAAGGCAGTCCCAAAATCTAAGAAACATACAGTGATAATAACAGGTTTTTAGCCATCTTCAAGCTCCCATGCTAACCATTGAGCCAAAGAGATTGCTCAATTACCTGGATTATAAACATGCAAAAAAAGGGTCAACACAAAGTTGAGTGAAAATTCAAATGTTGAAATGTAATAGATTGAATACAAGTTGTAATGGAAATATATGGCATTACAGGACAATTATCTATGTTGAACATTATATTGCATCAAGCTATGAGACCAATACATTAACCAGCCACCACGTCCATTATTAATGTAATAGTTGAATACAAGTCATCATAAGTAATTGTTATAAAAGCAGTGATATAGTAATGCGTTATAGTGTGATATTGGGTTATGTTGTTATACACCCGTTATTGGTAATAATTGCAAATGGTAACATTATTATTAACAGTGTATTATTGCGTCTTATTTCGTCTAATCACATGGCACACAAACTGACTAGTGTATACATATACCCAAATTGTTGTGATATATATATAGAGAGATAATGGTCCTCGGTGTAGGTAATTGCCATATACCTATGAAATTCAAATATAGTGTGCTTGGTTACCTATCCGGCTAACACAAACAGGATTCGTCAATCCCGATAGATCTATCCACAATATTCGCGTTCACCCGTAAGTGATTAATGGTCCATGATAATGAGGGACTTTTGGCATAAAGTAACTTAGACATTAGTTGTAATGGTATATTAGGATAGCATATAATCTGGAAAAACACTTGTATTCGTAATTTATAGCATGCATCCCCCTCACGGGTTTATGAAACATTAAAGAGATTTAAAAAGTGAGGCTATGAACTCACTAAGTCTTTGAAAAGTAATCACATTGTTATAAGATAAACGGGTATGCAAAAGAGTTTGTAACAAGCATGTATCCCCCTCGCGGGTTTATAAAACATGTAATAAGTAAAGGCGAGGTTCCTTAACAGTATAGGGAAATCTGAGTGATAGCAAAGGTATATGAAATGAGAGTAACGGCTTCGTCACACGCAACCTGGAGTAATATGTCAAGTCTTAGTTCGATTGTTATGTTTCAAATCTTTATAAAGTATAACGTATATCTTTGATTGAATTATTATGGAGTATTGTATCACCGTTCGAGCCATTATAAGTCAGAGGTCATTCTATAAACGTTTGAGGAGCTAGGGCACTTTAAATCGTAAACCCAACAACTCAGTCAAAATGTAATACCAAGATGAAACCCCTTAATATGAAGCTCCCTAGTATTGTGATACGATATAATTGGTTTTAAGCGTTTTGCTTGATAACTGGAAATGTTAAGCACGTCAAGCGTTAATTAAAGTTATGTTTTCTAAGGTTTTGAATACATTTTTATACTTTTTCAAAATGATACATTTTAGACCCTTGAGAATGAAAAATGGCAAAGTATACCCTTGGAGTTTGCACTTTTACAAGTTTGGTCCTTCAAATTTAAAAGATATACAAATTAACCTTGTACTTTGTAAAGTGACATAATAGACCCTTATAGTTATAACTTTGACAAAATGACATTTTTAGTTCTTTTAGTTATAAGTTCTCAAAAGTTACGGTATATACCCCTTGCATGGATAATATTTATAAAACAAGTTCGAATTGCCATGCAAGCTTATTTTAACATTACAAAAGACATTTTTAGGTTATAGCTTATTAATATAAGCTAAAATATGAAGGTTTAACTTAATGAATGTTCAGATTAACGATTCGTTAAGCTAGAAATCAAAACGGGTCGAATTAGGGTTTTATAATGAAAACACGTAGGTTTTTAATTCAAATTCCTTCAAGACTTGATAAAGTGGTTATAATAACATTAGTTAAGCATGTTAGGATAGATTATAACAACGTTTTATCATATTAGCTTATAGATTCAAGAAAAACATGAAATTAGGGTTTCGGGTGTACGATTTTAGATCAAAATGGAAAATGAACATGAATTGAGTTATAAAACTTTAACAAGAGTTTATTTAGGATCATATGAACATTATAAGAGTGTAGGAGAAAGTATGAAGATAATGTAACCTGGGTTTGAGCTTTTAGCTTGGAAACGGGTCAAACTCAGGACTTTTAGCTTCGTACGCCTAGAATAACGACTTCGGGGCTTCAAGGCATAAATATTTATCTTGATTACTTCTCATGGGACCTCTTAGGAACTTATTGAGCAGAGAACTACTGCTATTATGGGTTATAGAAGAAGATGTGGGGGATGAGTCGATATGAAGAGTGTATGCACCTATTTATAGTGTTAGTAACCCTTGGAGGCCAAGAAACTTTGTGACTACAATAAAGACAGGTGGGAGATGATTAGGACAAGATAATAGATGTCTTAAAGTGGCTATGGTGCAAGGTGGAAGATTGTGGGAGTGCTTTGTGGCCTTATCTCAGCCGCGACTGCTATGGTGACAAAGAGGGTGATATGGTTTGATTTTTGGCTAAGAAATGGTTCACGTAGGTGGGTAAGCTAATTATGGATGAAGGAGGTGTGTCATGGAGGTTTTGGATTGCATGGTTAGTGTTTTAAATGGGTCAAATGGAGAAAAAGGTGTCGCGGGTCAGATTTGAATTCAATTAGGGGTTTCTTGCTTAGATTTTGAGTATACTTGATTAGTAATGATGGATTAATGATTATAAAGCTTATATTATGAGTTTACAACATTATTAGATTAGTGGTTTGAGTTTTAAAATAGGTAAAATGATGAAATGGGTCAAAAATGAAAGAAAAGGTGTACACGGGTTCATAAGACTTGTTTAGGGTTTTTAAGCTTCCAATTCGAGTACACTTGTGTTATTATGATAGATTATGGATTGCAAGACTTGTTTTAAGAGTTAATAACAAGATTTGATTGGTGGTACGGGTTTAAAATGGGTAGAAACGAGTAAACGGGTCAATAGTTCACGTTAGGGCACGTTTAGGGTTTCTTGGTTTTATTTAGTGTATAATTAAAACGAAATGATGAAATGATGATAGAATATGATTGGTAATGTTTTAAAATAAGTTATTACAACTTATTTGTGTGTTGGTTAAGGTTTAAAATAGATAAAAATCAATAAACGGGTCTCGGGTTACTATATAACTCGGGTTAGGGTTTCTAGGTTTCATTTCATGAAATCTTATGAAATGAGAATGAATATAGGATAAAAATGAAGTGCATTGATTGCTTGTAACTTGTACTTGATAGATTGTATAAGATTCTTAGGAAAACAGAGGTAAAACGGCTATTTTAGATATCATGCATTAATGACTTATACATTATGCTTTAAAAGACTTGTACCTTAATTTGGAGGGAAAGTATATTCAAATGAGATGTTATATTACTTGTACATATGCTTTAGTAGCTTGTGTATTCACTTTAGATGTGTACATTCCCCATAATTAGGGTTTAGAGGTATACGATAATGGTTTAAAGCCTGTTTTGATGTAACGTTACGAATGGTACATTATATGAGTAATGTACTTTGTAAAAATGATATTAAGATATTGACTTGACATGTTATGATGTTTGCTTGACATATATGTAAATAGGATTGCCATAGGTAGGTTGCGTGAGCTTGTTAACTTTAGTTATGCAAGTTACATTACATATTGAGATATTGGCAATGCAAGTAATGTAATAAAGCGAAAAATTTCCCCGTAGATTTGTGATCATAATAAAATAGGTTGATTTTGCAATTGATGAAAATTTTGGGTTGTTATAGTCTCCACCCCTTAAAGAAATCTTGTCCCGAGATTTAGTTGAAAGTTGTTGTGGTATTGTTTGGGAATAGATGTAGGTACTGGGCATGCATTTGATCTTTATGTTAGGCTAATCAAGGTCACAAGTCTACGTGTGTGATGCATTTATAATTATGTTACGCACGATAATTATAATTGCCTCCTTTCACATGTTTACTTATTTTTAAGACCACACCTCTTAATGACAACCAATAGAATTTCTCCAAATCTTGATATATCTTGTCATAACCTGGGTAGATGGAATACTTTGATTAATGGGACCTGTGGATTATTGGTCTACTATGCTTTTGCTGCGCTACTTTGATTACACTCTAATTTGGTTTTCCAATGGAAAATTTTAGAATACAGAGATCATCATGAAAAGGTGAGATAGATAGTGAGGATAAAAGATCTTTAGTTAAATCATCTAAAAATTTAGGAGAGGTGTTTCCTGGTGGAGCCAGAGAATAGTCTGATAAAGCCAGGATATAGTTAGGAGAATGTGTAGAGGAAAAAGTATCCTCGACATCGGAATCAGATAGGATAATAATACGATAGATATATTCGGGAGTAGACATAATTATGTATAACAACTCAGTGTAAATAACATAAGTTATTTATATAATAGTATAGTATTAGGTATTTTTTACTTACTATTCGGAAAAAAGTAGTGCATCTTCACAATTCAGGAATGTAGTGGCACTAGAGATCTTGAGGGCAAAAGAAAAGTAGTAAAGTTAAGGTTTTATAACACCTTGTTCTCGTATAAAACCATGACTCTGATACCACTATGTAGTTAAGGTTTTACCCTTGTTCTCTATAACCGTGAGCTCTGATACCACTCTGTAACACCCCCATTTTTATAATATAGCAATGGAAGCTAATCTGGGGTATTACTTCATAGTACAACAGTAACAATCATAGAAAACGACTCAAAAGAGACATTTTTAAAAGCAGAGTTTTACAAAGTCAGGTCCCAAAATCTAAAAACATAAAATGTGAATGATAACAAGTTTTAGCCATCTTCAAGTCCATGTCACTCCATGCCATAAGTTGCTCAATTACCTAAGATAAACATGCATAAAAAGGGTCAACACAAAGGTTGAGTGAAATTCATAGGTTTGAAAAGTAATAGTTGAATACAGGTTATAATAATGGAAATATTTGCATTGCCGGGACAATTATTATGGAAAACAATATGGAAAACAGTATTATCATGGAGAACAGTTAAATGCAAGTTTAATGGTAAGTGGGTTATGTTGTTATACACCCGTTATTAGTAATAATTGCAACGAATAAATTATCATGGAAAAATGGTAACATTATTATTGCATCTAAGCTCATGACACCAATACGTTAACAGGGAAGATCACCGTAGTGATATTGGTTAGGGACAGATGTCCCCGTGGAAAAGGTAACTTGCCCAGGTTACCTATTATGACAAATATAGTGTGTTTGGCTACCCCAAGCATGGGTATACAAACGGGAGCCATCGCCCCCAATAGATCTATTCACAATATTCGCGTTCACTCGCAATACAAGTAATTAATGGTTCATGATATGGAAATAATGGCACTGGAAGCTACTTAGGCAATAATATATCTGGATAGCATACAGAATACCATACATATCTGGATATCATAGCATTTAAAAACACTTATTCAGGTTTATAGCAAGGTATCACAGGTTTATAAAGTATTCAAAAGATTGAAATGTGGTGTTATGAATTCATTAAGTCTTTGAAAAGTAATCACATTGTTATAAGAGAAATGAGTATGTAAAAGAGTTTGTAACAAGCATGTATCCCCCTCGCAGGTTTATAAAACATGTAAATAAGTAAAGGCGAGGTTATGAACTTTATCTTAACAAGGAAATCTGATTAACGGCAAAAGTATATTAAAGGAAAGGGGTCTATATAGTAGTACGACATTATCTACTCAGACGGAATGTATATCAACTTGAAAGAAATCAGCTTCGTCACGTAACCTGGGATAATATGTCGAGTCTTAGGAATACTGTACTCTGGAACTTTGATTCTAAGAGTTTAATATTGTTATAAGTTTGATTGGAGAGTTTGGAATTATTGTATCACCGTTTGGGCCATCATAATTCAGAGGTCATTCAGTAAACGTTTGAGGAGCTAGGGTACTTTAAATCGTAAACCCAACAACTCAGTCAAAACGTAATACCAAGATGAAACCTCTAAATATGAAGCTCCCTAGTATTGTAATATGATATAATCGGTTTTAAGTATTTTGATCAATATCTGGAAATGATAAGCACGACAAGCGTTAATTAAAGTTAGAGGTAAGTACATTTTTGGTCCTTGTGGTTTGTAGCAGATTTCACTTTTGGTCCAAAAATAAAAAAAGGTTCACTTTTGGTCCGAATTTCAAGTTTCGTTTCACTTTTGGTCCGAATTTCAAGTATCGTTTCACTTTTGGTCCGAATTTCAAGTTTCATTTCACTTTTGGTCCAAATTTCACAGTTGAAAATGGACCGAATGGACCAAAAGTGAAACGAAACTTGAAATTCGGACCAAAAGTGAACCTTTTTTTAATTTTGGACCAAAAGTGAAATCTGCTACAACCACAAGGACCAAAAATGTACTTAACTCTTAAAGTTATGTCTTATAATGTTTTGAACATGTTTTTATACTTTTTCAAAATGTTACATTTTAGACCTTTAAGAATGAAAAATGGTAAAATATACCCTTGGAGTTTGCACTTTTACGAGTTTGGTCCTTCAAGTTTAAAAGATGTACAAAGTAAACCTTGTACTTTGGAAAGTGACATAATTGACCCTTATAGTTATAACTTTGATAAAATGACATTTTTATTCCTTTTATTTATAAGTTTCAGAAAGTTAAGATATATACCCCTTGCATGGATAATATTTACAAAACACGTCCGAATTGCCATGCAAGCTTATTTTAACATTCCAAAAGACATTTGCAGGTTATAGCTTATTAATATAAGCTAAAATATGAAGGTTTAACTTAACGAAAGTTCAGATTAACGATTCGTTAAGCTAGAAATCAAAACGGGTCATATTATGGTTTTAAAACGAAAACGTACGGGTTTTAAGTTCAAATTCCTTCAAGACTTGATAAAGTTGTTATATTAACATTAGTTAAGCATGTTAGGATAGATTATAACAATATTTAATCATTATAACATTTAGTTTTAAGAAAAACATAAAATTAGGGTTTCGGGTGTACGGTTTTGGATCAAAATAGAAAATGAGTATGAATTGAGTTATAAAACTTTAACAAGAGTATATTTTGGATCATAAATAACATTAAAAGAGTTTTGTAGGTAGCAGAGTATGAAGATCATTTAGAACTTGGGTGTTTTGAGTCTTATATTCTATGAAAACAGGGTCAAAATACGTGGACATTTTAGCTTCGTTAACGCCTATTAACATAACAACTCCGGGGCTTATTTTCTTTGGTTTCTTTTGCTTTACTATTTATTTCAGACTTATTTGGACCTCTTAGAGTCTTCTTTGAGCAAAGTATTGCTGCTAAAGAGGGTTAATAGAGGAGGAAGTGGGGACGGTAGAAAGTGAGGGGCATGACGACCCTTATTTATACTGTTTGGAGTATTGGAGGCCAAGAGGAGTTTTAAAAGACCGAGTAGGACATATAGGGAGCTAGAGGATGATGTGTTGAAGAGCTACATGATGATTTTGTTAAGACTAGAACAGATTTGAAATTGGTGTTTTGAGGTCCTTATGTTGCCTGCGACTTACTTAGGGCTTAAAGGAGAGGTATGGGAGCTTTTGTAACCAAGGATAAGACTAAAGGTGCTTGTAATCTGGTTTATTGATGAAGTAGGAATGGTCAACAAGGTTGCTTATGTTGTAACGATGAGCTTTAAATTGGGTCAATAATTTGCAAGAAAAAGAGGTCCGGGTTCCTTATGGCTCAAACTAGGGTTTTCAAGCTTGGATTTTGAAGTCTACAAACATATACGATGATATAAGTGTGGAATTAATATTTGAACGGTTTGTACTAATATTATTAACACAATTTGGATTAGTGGTTTTCGGGATAAAATGGGCAAAAGGAGTACAACGGGTCGAAGTTCATATTAGGATTCGTTTAGGTTTTCTTAGATTTATTTCTAAAATCAGAGAGTCTCTAGACATAAATGGTTAAGGAGTTGGAAATGAAAGGTGATAAATGATAGATAGAAATATGATTGGTAATGTTGTAAAATAAGTTATTACAACTTATTTGAGTGTTGGTTGAGGTTTAAAACAAATAAAAATCAATAAACGGGTCACGGGTTACTATTTAGCGTTTTTAACTTGGATTTCTTGAAATTTCATGAAATAAGAATGAATATTGATTGTAAATAAAGTATATGACTTGCTTGTAACTTGTACTGATTAGATTTGTACAAGATTACTTAGGAAAAATGAGTAAAAACGGCTATTTTAAGATGTCTACAATAATAACTTGTACATTATCATTAAAGGATTTGTACCTTATTTTAAGAGCGGAAAAGTATATTCAAAATGCAGATGTTATTATTGCATGTACAAGTGCTTTGATTGATTGTACATTCATCCCTCTGGATTTTTTTACATTACCCAAAAAGAGGGTTTAGGCAATAAACTTTAACCGGTTTAGTCATTTGATATTAAATCCGGTCGTGAACCTACGTTAAATAGATAACGTATATGGTAAAATAGATATTAGATCATTGAATTGACATGTTATGATGTTTGCTTGACATATTCATGGATAGAGATTACATAGGTCGTTGCGTGAGCATGTTTACTTTACTTTGGAAATGTATAAACTAATTCATCATTGGAATGAATGAAACGAAATTATTTTATCCCATAACAAGTAGTACCTAAAACTCTCTCTAGTGTTTCTCTCTCTAGAAACTAGCAAAATCCAAGAATCGACCCCGTGTTATGATATAGGATATACCTCAACATTAACAAGTAAAATAAGCATTATTAAGCAGACATAAGCAGGTAATAAGCAGTAAATAAGCTAAACATGAAAATAAGCTAAAAGGTAAAATTGAAAAATTATGAACATACCTTTGTCCTTTGCTTAAACAAGGACTGATGTCACACCCCGCCAAGGCGGAAACGCGAGGCGTAAACAAGAATGGATATCATCACAACACATGGAGTCTATATAGAGAATACTAAAATGAAAACTAAAGTAAAGCAAACACACAAAGTGTCATAACAATACCCAAAACCTAATGGTGTCTTTATTAATGAGAAAGAGGTCTCGTCAATAAATGACATTCAAAACATAATCCAAACAATTCATGCAAACGCAATTATTCAAAACAGAAAGCATAAATAAACTCCAAGCATCCTACGGTCTCTTCTAACCACTGCGCTCTATCTTAGCACCATTAAGCTCACCTGAAAATGATGCTTAAAACGTCAACATAAAGTTGAGCGAGAATCATAGGTTTACGACATACAACAATATCCTAAAATAAACTTTCAATTAGCTGCTGCAATTACCAAAACAATTCATGACAACAATTAACAACAACGGCACGGAATGTGACCACGATCCATGATAGTAGTTTTATATACTATAAAATATTTATAAAATATAATACTTTAAAAGAGAAATTAAGAAAATTACCAAGTTACCCTTGATAAAATTCACTCTCAAAAATATATATAATATAATATATAATACGTATATTAAACCGGGTAAGTATGATCACCCGGGTCGTTTCCCCAACGACTAGTGAAATTGAAACCTCGTTTAAGCTTGGATTCTAATTTGAATGTAGCAAAGATATGATTTGATCATTTAAAGCTACAATTAAAATGGACAATTAAAAACAATTAAACTATTACGAGAATAAAACGTGACAAATAAGCAAGTAAACTAACTTTAATCCCTAAAAATTTAAACTAAAATTCTAAACCTAAATTAGGATAAAAGAAAATTTTAGGAAAAAAGAAAAACACATTTTTTGATTAGTTCTCTAGATTAAAAGAAATGATTTTTTTACCAAAATTTAAAACTAATTACAAACAACTATGAAAAGTAATAAAACTCTTAAAAATAAAGTCCTAAAAGTTTTATAAAAATTTTCACTAATAAAAGAGAAAGCGCGCCAAGAAATCTTCTAAAAAATAAAAGCCCTAGATTTTTACATCTTTTTATAAAAGTTTAATTCTAAACTAATTAAAACCTAACCCTAATTCATTAATTAAAACAATTAACTAATTAAAAACTAACTTAGGGACTAACTGTGTAAAAGACTTAAGGACTAACGGGCTAAAACATTTCTAACGGGCAGTATTATAAGAAACAACTAAAATCGTGAAAAATTACAGAGAATCGTCCCTGAGAACCAACCCCGACAACAAACTAAGCTTCAATATAAGCTTAAACTAAAAGTGTCTTATCACTAAAAACCTTAAAGAGCAAAGTTATAAAAGGGAAGCTAGTAGGACACGAAAATTAATAAAGTGCTACTGCCTAAAAACAATTAAAAAGCCAATAAAGAGCTTATTTCAAAACTGACCCAGAAAGGAAGCTCTTTAACTCTGCCTTTTAGAAAATAAGTTATACAAAGACTCTAAATTAAGCTCAAAAATAAAAGGAAAGAAGTTCGTAAAAAGCTTATAATAAATACCTTAATCTAAAAATGAAAAGAAATAAAAGCTTAAACAACTTTTAAGCTACTGAAATTGATCATGAAAACTAAGCAAACTCAGGAATTAAGCTAAAATGCACTAAATCAATTAAGCTAAAAAACTCGAAAAGCAATCTAACTTTGACTTCTGAAAACAAATTAAGCTACTTATAAAACTAACTATTTAAACCAGTAAAACTACTACATTAAGCTAGAAATCAGATTTTAAAAACAATAAATATTAATCTAAAGTTTTTGGTTTTTTAAGTATTTGATTTTGACCAGCTAAATTAAGCAATAAAAAGTAAGCTAGAACGTAAGATTAAAGACTATATTCTATATTAAGCGTATAACTAGACCTTAAGCCAACTTGAATCTAAGATCCTAAATCCATTCTTACTTAACTAAAAATTAAGCCAAAGGGTGCAGTACTAACAATTACAGGCAGTACTAACTTGTCAGTTAGTACTGGTGCACTTTGGTGAATTTTGGCAGCAAATTAAGCTAAAACAAAATAAGCAATAAATCTAAATCTATATTAAGCTAATACCCCAGGTATATGTCGAGCCGACTTGAAAATTGACGCCCGCTTCATCGATTTTGCCAAGGTACTGGTGGGGAGGTTCAAGTCCAATGTTCGGTAACATACACAGGTAAGAACCGGGGCAAATTATGAGGACGGGACCATAATGGTATCCGTTGTTAGAGGGGCAGTAGACCTTAAAAAAAACCTAATTACTCCCCCCCCACCCTAAGAAGGATCAATAAACTGTTTTGATTGCTTCTTGGTTGTATACTGTGTGCTTGTACTAGGCCTTTCGAACTTAGTGCCTGCTGCTCTCCTTGCGGCTCGCATCCTTTATACCCGATTCCGCACTTATCCCTGTTGTTACCCACCAAAACCAAGCCACGCCCTAAATCGCTACTGCCCTCCAAAACCCCATTCGTACCACAATGTAAGCCACGTGTACAGGTCCCCCGTCCTCGATAGCTAGCCACTAGAGTGGTCAACGATGGTTGAATGGTAACCCACTTAATGAAACACCAATCACTGCAGAAGGTTCACAAGATCATCCGGATAGTACATGAAAATTAGCCCCTTCTCGGGGCGCCATCGGAGCGTTTGCCCCGCTACTGATTGCTGATTCGCATGCGCCATTTAATAGCTTTCACAATGCGGAAGAGTATATATGATACTTCAACGTCCGTGTTGGAACCCTCACGAAAGAATGAAAGCAATACTTCATTGTGTTTTTTTTATGACCGATGCTGTACATGAATGCAAAACATGGTTGAAGTCATTTTCAAAACTTACGGGAGTTCGATTGGAGGAAGTTATGGTATGATTTCACGAATTCCAGATGCACGTATGTTGAACCATCACCGGTGGTGTTAGAGGCGGATTCACTTGGGGCCAACTGAGGTGGATAGGTTTTTATCAAATTGCAATAAGAAGTGAATGTAAAATAAAGTCAGATGTAGCAAGAAACGCCGATACCACATCCCCCCCAACCTAAACGCGCCCCGCCAAACATGCTCTCTTCACCTCCCCACGGCTAGCCCGGCTGTGATCAAACCCTGGACCCACCAAGACACCCGAAACTCAAACCCGAAAAGCACCACCGACACCGCCCCTTGTTGAGCAAACCCGTGGGTCCGGGGACCCATACACCACACCCAAAAACTGCGGGTCGGGTATTCCCACCGTTATTTTTGAAAACCGTGTATATTCCTAAACCGATCTGAAGAAACCGTTAGTCAAAAACCGGGCATTTTCCAGGGTGGAAAGCCGAACCGGTTCCCAAACCGGCCCTGGTTTGGTTCCCAAAAAACCGGAAAACCGGGAATGGTCAAAACCGTGGTTGACCGGGTTTCGGTTCCCGATTTCGACTCCGACCCCGGTTTTGGGAACCGTTTTTTTTGCCATCTCTATAATATGGTTAATTTAGAATTCTTCAAGTTAAATAGTAACTCATAAAGACTCGCGGCCTTTTGACATATTTTCATTCATGAACTAAAATTGGTAAACGTTTCAAATCTGATTTCTATTTCCACTTAATTACTAATAACGAACAAAGCATTATCATTAAACAACTAATGCAAAAATATCGTACATAAAGCTAGCAAAACTAGCCGCGGCGAAGTGCGGGTCTCTAATACTTTCCACTTAATTACTAACAACAAAGCATTATCGTATACAACTAACGCAATAATATCTACGGCATACGCTAAACAAAACTAGCCGCGGCAAAGCGCGGGTCTCAAATACTTGTTACCTACATTCACAATCATTGCCGGTGATATAATTTATGAATAGAAAAGTTGTTCTGTTGATGTAAGCATATAACATTACTATTATCACGTATATATGTGGCAGTTTAAAACATTTTATCAAATATGTTATTATCATTTTGTCTAAAACATAATGATTATAAATAAGATAATACTATAACACTTTATATCAACATTATGTATATGTTAACATTTTAAAATCTTAGATAATAGCAGTATTTTATAGAAGTGTTTTGTTTTGGCCTTCCGGACATTCTGTATAAAGTTCAACATTATATATACATATACTACGTATATGTCAGGATTAAAACATAAAATACCCAAATGAATTGCGTCAGATATTTTAGACATATTTGAAGTCCAACGGGTCAAGCATGTAATAAATTAAAAAAGGAAATGGATCAACTGGATCAAACAAGTCAAAACTTAACCAAAGTTTTCTCAAAGGCTTCAACCCACCCGATTCGATTTAGTTTAAAAAATTAGATCAGCATTCATTATAATTTGTACCTTCAGCAGTTTCACTTTCAAATCTAGTAAAACACCACTACTAGAGAATGTGAAATAGAGCCCCCTTGATAAAGCCCGGTTTTTGTGACAAACGGGCTCTATAAGGAGCCCGTGCTCTAAAATGGGGTATAAAGCCATGTTCTTATTATTCAAAACCGGGCATTATGATAAAAATGTGTTAGAGCCATGTTTTCTTCCACAAAACCGGGCTCTGTTCCTTCAAAAAACTTGAATCCTTTTGGGAGCCTTATTTCCCACCCTACTTTTCATTACCTTTACATAATCCTAAACTTATCCCCCTTCACTTTCACGAATCCTAACCCTCCAACCTTTTGTTACACACACTTAACCACCGCCACACACCAATACCATCACCATCGTCGCACATCATTAGCGTCACAGGCCACCTTCGTCACGCAGCCAAGCATTAACAGACTAAACCAACCAGGAGGTACCAAACTGCTACAATTGATATTATTGTCCAGTAAAACCTTCCTTCAAAATGTCATACTATGTAACAAAAACAACGACGAATATTCTTCCATCTGCATCAAATTGACATGTACAACTAAGAATTGCCATCATTTGTCATCGTCAAAAGGATAAATCGATTTAGTTATAAAAAGTGAACATGTTTTGTTCCGTCTAACTCAGATAGGCTTATTTGGGGTCTCTACTTTGCTAACATGAATTGTAATTTTCTAACAAAGTTGTACGACAAAAACGAGTGCATAAGCCAATACCAGTATTGGTCATTCAATTGTCTGTCGTAATAACTCTTCAAAGACTCCAGAATTTCGTCATTCAATTGTCTTTCGTGTTCACTTTCAGCACATGCAAATGCAAAAGTAATTATTGGGATCTGGGTTACCAATATTACCATCATAACCATATGTATGAGCCTGTGTTAAATGACATATGGACTTTTGATACGTGTTTAGTATGGTCAAGTTCATTTTAATTCAGACAACAAAAAAATCAATACCAACATCATCCTTAGAATCGGTTTCAATAGACATACTCGGATTAAATGTTGGTAGGAATTGATAAGTCAAAGAATCGCTAGTTCGGAAAATTGCCTAAATTTGAAGATAATCCCATCGACTTTGTATTAGTATGATTATATCGCTTTGTCTTAAAATTTCTACAAAAATGTCCATTTTAAGAATTTTAATACATGTTTAGGACGATTTAGTTCAGACAACAAACAGTTCGTACAATTTAACAATTTTACGATATAATTTTAATCAAACCGCATACAAGACAATGTTCCTACAATTTAACCTTTGTGTATAAGATTGAAATTATATGCATTATTAGATATTTTATTGTATACCTCGGTTATTTTCATCGACAACAATTTCCGCCTTTGTATTTCTTCTTGCTCGTGCTGTAAAAAAAACAAGACCGATAATCTAAAAAATAAGTATTAAATAATATATTTATAGCTAACATTTTATTTTCTACATGGAATTCACCCTCACTTACATTCAGGAGCTTCCACAATTTGTGTATTCAAAGACTCCAGAATTGTGACATTCAATTGGTGTCGTATTCAACACCTGCAAATGTAAAAGTTACTATTGGGATTCCGGTACCTTCTATATATAGAAGAAGTTATGTTTAGTACGATTGCGTTCATTTTAAATCAGACAACAAAAATATCCATACCGGCATCATCCTCAGAATCGGTATTACCTTCTCTGGGAAAATCTATATCTATTTCTGTAATAGAAACAATGGAAGCGTATTTTGTTTATTAGCATCAAATGGCATATACAATAAACATACTAGGATTAAATGTTAGAAAGAATTGATAAGTTAAAGAATCGCTAGTTCGGTAATTTTCCTAAATTTAAAGATAAGCACATCAACTTTGTATTTGTATGATTATATCTCTTTACTTATAAATTCTACGAAAACTTTCCTTTTTAACAAAAAAAAGTTCCTTTCTTTGCATTTATGAATCATGTTGATGGTCAGATGAACACATAATCAAATTCATACTAGCTGCAAAGATCACCTTTCTTTACAAATTTTCTGTTTTGCTATTTATCAATTAGTTTCTTAGATAATCAGAAATTTGCAGACGCCCAAGTTACTTATTATGTGATTACTCGTGAGTCGTCACAACTTCAAACATCAAAAGCACAGCCAAACACTACTTTCTATATTGTATTATATTAATATACATGCAGGAACCATTTTCATAATATTATCTATATTTTACGTATTTTATTACCCTATAATATAATTCACAAATGGTCGGTGGCCATTTGGGCTGCATTTTTTCAGTCGGGCTATTGAGGGCCTATCAAGTCCACCCTTTTAGTGGCCCGTTTCATTCCAGCACCTCTTATTTTGTTCATCACCGGATCACCGCCTCATTATCATATCTCACATATTCTAGATTACTCTCCTCTTTTCCATCGACACTGACAATCACTTGCTTGATGGATCATGGGTTTTTAACTTTGAAATAACAGGCTCGAGTGCATGTACGAGGTTGATCCTTATCTCGAATTGTGAGTTTATAAATCCTATCAATTTTTTTTGTTTTTTCTGTTTGTAATTTTTTTGTGGGGTTTTTGAAATTTTAGTGTGGGGTTAAAAATTGATGTTGAATAATTCGTGGGTTTGAAGTTTTTGTCCATACGTGTTGGCTTTATATGGTTTTTTAACTTTGATGTCTGGCTATAAGAACCCTGTCGATGAGAAATGAGGTTAGCTTGACACATGAAAAGGCGTTTTTAGTTGCTATGTGTTTTCTTTTTGTTTGGGAAATAGTATTCGTCATGGACTTTTAAGTTAGGCTGGATTTCTCACGTTTTAAAATGATAAAACATGGGTTTTTTGTACGTTGCTACCTTGCAAGTTTCTGTATGAATTGGTTGAGTGGCAATATGTTTAAATAATGTTTCAATAAGATTAAGCTGGTGACAGGGTGCTGATAGGTAGTTGGGGCGACTTTTACCAACCTATATCGTTAAAGGTGTTGGCATGTATTGGTCGGATCATTTAAATAAATTGGCAAATTGAACTTATTTGCATTATTTTGTTGTATTCTTTGGCTGGATGCAATGCTATAAAGCAGGTATGCAAATGATGAAACAACTTTAAACATGTTCAACTCAACAAGTGGGTTGTTGGTGTACTAGGATGTGACTGTCGAGGATTAGTAAATGTGCTTTTTTTTTAGAATTGTTTCGGATGTTAGAACATAGTGAGTTCTTGATTTATTTTGACATTTCTGTTTGTTCACTCACCGTTCGACTTCATAGGATGTTGATGTTGTATAAAAAATGTGTGTTCGTTTTGTTGTATTTTGGAGATATATGTTAGTTTAAATTGCGTGAACAAAAACATAATAATAGGTTTAGGATTCTTTAGTGCTTGATTTAAGTTCGGCACCATTTGGTTGAGGTCACCATATGACTTTTAGAGATGGTTTGTGAACTGTTCTTTTGTTTATTGCGTTTTTGGTATATCATTAAATGACTAAAATTATGGTTTTTTGTAATGTTGCTACTTGCAAGTTTCATGTTTGAATAGTTTTTCTTGCCGTTTCGTCGACTAGAGTTAATGAACCTAAATGCTAACTATGTTCCTTTTTTATATTTTAGGGAAAGCATTTCATGTGATTTCATAAATGGCCACTTAACGGCGGTGACGGCTGCTACATGATTTCGGTAAGGATTACAACGATTTTTTTGTTGTGTAGGTTTTGTGATAAATAAAATTATCGGAACAAGTAACTTTTTTGGTTGTTATAGGTTATGGGGTTTGATCAAGATTTGATCTTTGGTGTTTTGATAAAAGTGAGATCACAAATTCAAAGGTGTGGTTATGTATTTGGATTTTGAGTATGAAATATAATCCATTAATCAAATGAGCTTTAAGCCAATGAAAAGGCTTTAAAGCAAACAAAGGGGTGTTTATTTCGACTTATATAGCAGGCTTATTGCTTATGTGGTTCTCGGCTCTAGTTTATAAGCTCATTTTTTGTGGCTTATTTTAAAACTTTTACCTTTATTATGACATGATAATAAAAGGTCAGCTTTTGAAACTTAAGGTGGAAAAACCACATAAGCCATCAGCCTGCATATAAGCCGAAATTAGCATACATAGTCTCCAATTAAAGATGAAAAAAATCAGGCTTTTTGAAAAGATAAGCCTTAAAATTGGATAAGCACGACAAAACACCCGTTGAGTTGGATATGATTTTTTCTATATGATTAAATGAATAAGGTCTTATGTGTTAGATATATGCAGGAGCATGGATCGCAAGTGGAAAGCAGATTGAAGCTAATCTGGTGTTTTATGGACTACTTGGAATTATATTCTCAGCTACTTCGATGTATAAGCTTCATGCCCATTGTAATGAAGGAATTCAAAATTGTAAGTTTCTATTTGTATGATATAATACATATTAGAGTAAAATGTTTAGTAGGTTGAAGTGATAGTAAAAACTAAATTTCATCAACTTGAATAAGCATCTTCCGCTTTAATATAAGCTGATAAAGCCTTGGCCAACACCCGAACTGCATGTTTAATGTAAACTTGTTAATTTAACCCTTTGTCTTTTTTGATTTCGATGTTTGTTTCGTGCATTCTCGTCTTTTTAAACCTAAAACTGATTGTGAAATATTAAGATGTTGAATTTATAGGATTAAAGTTCGTCTTTAGTATAGGAATTGTTGTGGCCACTTCAGTTTTTGTTTGATGTCGATGTCGTTTTTCCTGTTGTCTGTATGTTAAGTTAACACTAAGGTGTCATCCGAGGTGCTTTACAATCTTCAGCTCAGTCGAGGTGATTGAAACAAAGTCTTTGATAATGTAATGTTTAACCGTTTGTCTTACATCCGTTTCTTCATAGTTTTTATTTTGTCGAAGGGTTCTTTTAAAGATTTGTCATTATGATGAATCTGAACGTGTAGCTCTTTGGGAGGAGACTTGCACAAGTTTAATATATCAATGTAGGTTATGTTAGTGAACGAAGTAAATGGGGTGTTGGCAAAAGGCTCTTTGACGACTTATTAGAGAGGCATGTTGGTTGATGTCCAAAGGGTATTATTGGACATTGTAACTTAATTTGAATGAATTATGTTGCACAGTTGACTTATACATGTTTATGGTGCTTGATTCATCTCATGTTTGTTAGAAAAAAGTTTATAACTTGCCAATTAATTGATGATGAGTTCGTTATTCTCAAGTTGTGATGGCTTATACATAAGCCCCCGCCGCAATGCGCGAGTCACATACTGACTCGTTAATATACATGAAGGAACTGTTTTCATACTATTTTCTAAATTCATCACAACTTCAACCATTTTTCGTTTCCTCATTCGCTCAGCTTCACAAGCTGTCAAAAACAAACAGATGCATAATCACCATTATAACCCTATGTATTAGCTTTGGTTAGATGAAATATGGATTTTATATACGATTTAGTTCAGACAACAAACACTTCGTGTCTGCATCATCGTCGGAATCATCCTCAATTCCACTAGAAATAACAATCGACATTGCTGTAAAGTCAATGGAATAATATTCTGTGTATTAAAATAAGGTTTTGTACAACCTTTTTAAGCTTCGTGCATTAAAATCGTAATTAATAAGATACCTTAATTAGCAAAGTGTACAATAGTTTTATGCACCTAATTCATTCACGACACATATAATTTTATACAACCTTTTTAAGCTTCTTGCATTAAAATCGTAATTAATAAGATACCTTAATTAGCAAAGTGTACAATAGTTTTATGCACCTAATTCATTCACGAAAAATATAATTTTGTACAACCTTTTTGAGCTTTTTGCGTTAAAATCGTAATTAATAATATACCATAATTAACAAAGTGTACAATAGTTTTAAGCTTAATGATTGTATGACACATATACATTTGTACAAACTTTTTAAGCTCTTCACTTAATCTTATTAGTTGTACACGACACATACAGTTGTAACGTAACAAAGGAAAGTTTTAAAAGTCTCATTAAGTGTCTTCAATTGTATGTTTCAAAACAAAGACTCATTCAAACTTAAACAAACACGTTATACTCTTCAATAAAGTCGTCTCTTTCAAGCTACGTTTCATTGAAAATACCCATTCCAAAAATACCCAACAAGATTTTAAAGCTTTCTCATTAACAGTTGAAACAAAAAATAAGGCCTCCTCAATTATGTGATTATGTGAATGAGGAATAATTTTTATTTGCCAATTATAGATTTAAGGTATGTTTTTTTGCGTGCTTAATGTTGTTATGATTATGTTATATTCATTTTTTTATATAAATTTAATACCTAAGGATCATAAATTATAGATTTAGGGTTTCATGAAACATGCATATTAAAAAAAATGAGATCATAAATTTAAATTATGTGAAGAAAATATAATACAATGATATTATTGTTGTAAACAAAAAAAATAGGAAAATGTATTGTGTTTGTAAAAAAAAATATATAAAACCGTGATATGATTTGATACACTATACAATTGCCTTATTTAAGGAGTATTCTATGTGCACTGAAGTGGTTTGATGATTATATAGCGTGGACTCGAATATTTAAAATTGGACATTTAATTGAGGAATTGTATTTCTGAGGTAAACCTTTTAACCTTAAAAATGGTAGACATGTAGTGTTGTCCAATTGTAACACAGAAATAATTCTCTTCAAGAAAAATAAAAAAACCTGGTTCATTAATAATGGAGCACATTCTTCGCAGGTTACATCAATGATTTGTGTGCCCGTCATATATGACATCATCACCGTGCGGACTACGGAATCACTGCGTGCTTAGATGAAACCTATTTATGGAAAACATCACGTCAAAAAACCTGGAAAGATTGTATGGATGAACATGTTAAGTTCCATGATTAATGTATCTTTTAAATTATGTTAGACTAAAGTAGTGTCAGTTAAATGTGGTTTCGATGTTAGGAAGATGTTCACACCCCGGCAATGGGCGGAATAATCTGGGGATGCAACGCATAATGATCAATCATAGCAAGATACAAATAGAGAAACACTGTAATTGCATATATATCCAAGTGCCTCTATGAAGACCATCAACCTCGAACAACCTCGAGTGATGTCCCAAATCACAACCAAAATCCACAATCTCTTATAATTATTCAAATGCCCTCACAGGGGTCCATAATCCAAACTTAATCCAAAACATCCAAATACTAGAATCAAACAACAAGCAAGCAAGACTTCAAATGAAAATCCACTCGGGATACTTCTAAGTCTACTATCACAATCACCAAACTACTGTTCTTTCACTTCACCTGAAAATGATACTCGAAAACGTCAACAAAAATGTTGATGAGCTCGTGGGTTTGACCTTAAACCCAAAAGTTGTGCTAATATCTCAAAACATTAGACAATAGTGCTATATGACAGTGAAAATATACGCAAACAACCTTAGCATCACAGCTAATCACTAATCATATGTCACTTATGTACCTAAAGGGCCTACCAGCTGGAGCACTAAAATTAGGGGAGGACCACACAGAGACCTGGGTAGGCATACCCATCCGCTCTAATAATCACACACATACTGGGTAGGCGTACCCATCCGCTCCAAACACTCATACGACACATAATATTCACATAGCAGTCATAAGCACATATCTTGTCCCAAAAACAAAACTAGATTTCACACAGATCAATTCAAAACATTTCAAAACATATTTGAGTATTATTTCCCCCCAACAAAAAAACAGTAAAAAGTAGGGCTACGAGAACTCACCTCAAGCAAGTCTTTAGCAACCAAATCTCAATCACACAAGCAAATGCAACGACGCCCTCACACGACCGAGTCCACTTAATGTCCCAATTTAATCATCCAATTCCAAAACAATCTTCACGTTTGATGCATGGAGTTTAGACAAACAATTAAGTATAAACTTTTTACAAAATTTCGACATGACCCGTACGCTCATACAACGTTTTTCAAGGTTTTCAAACCTTATTCTCAACACTTTTCATAAATTCAAAACTTTTTGACAAAATTCTAAAATCTCAATCTTTAACGTTTACTAAAACGATATTTCCAAAATATCATTCAATATCACTTCGTAAACACATTTTCATTTCCAAAATTCTGTCAAAACTCTCATAACGTCTAAATATCACTTATTGGGCTTTAAGGCCCAACAAGGGTCCATTAAGATATTTATAAGTCCAAAATACGATCCAAGTCCAAAACCAAGGTCCATTTACATATATAAGCATATACTTATAAGTAGAAAATAATCCGGACCACAATAAGCCCTCCCATTAAGCCACGGCTTAAATAGACTTATTGGGTCGTGAGTCCATAAGCTCAAAATTACGTATATTAAGCTTAAACATAAGCTAACAAGCTACGTATCGCATTTGGTTATTACCATAAGCCTCAAAAATAATCCACAACATACGTCATAACACAAAAATAATCAGAATAACATTCCAAGTGATTTTAGGAAGTTTTCGTGGCTTATATGCCCATAATAAGCCAAGAAATAGCTTAAAAATAAGCCCGAATTAGCTATACAAGCTACTA
The DNA here is from genome assembly GCA_026074375.1 of Tanacetum coccineum. Taxonomy (NCBI): domain Eukaryota; kingdom Viridiplantae; phylum Streptophyta; class Magnoliopsida; order Asterales; family Asteraceae; genus Tanacetum; species Tanacetum coccineum. The sequence continues at coordinate 64,574 of BQNB010001476.1, forward strand.
TCAAAAATAAGTATTCTAGCATCATATATTATTCAACCATCACGACCATAACATCAAAGTTACAAAAACCCTTATTTTTCTTTTTAAACCCCACGAACCAAACACCCTCTTTTTATTCGTTTCGCTTCCAAAAATCGATTTTCACAACGATCAACTTGTACAACTAACATCTATGCATCAAAATAAACACAAAAGGACAAACGAAATTTAAATTTGAAAACTTACAAGAAAATCTTCAAAAATGTATATTTCGACACGAACTGGACAACCCAAACGTTGTTTAAATGAACACCCAAACACTCGTATCAACCCGGAATATCACGTTCTTGATCAAAGTTGGAAATTTTATGATGTTTTGTGGTGGAGGGTGGCAGACGAACCAATACACACACACAAGTATGTGTGTTTTTTTTAAAATGAAATGAGTGGAAACTTGCTAGAAAATGAAATATAAGTGTACAACTTTAGATAAGGCTAGCTAAAATTTAGCCACCTTGTCCCCCTCTCTTGCTATGACCGGCCATGGGATCCAAGGGAGTCCCGGGTCTTTCTTTTCGGACCGGGATCACTTAAATACTCGTAAAACTCAACCGTAAAATTTACCCCAAAGTTAATTAGCATTTTTATTCACCTTAAAAATACTTTTCCATTAACCTAGAGTATTCACATGACATATTCTCACTTCAAACCCTTTCAAAACTCATCTGGACATTAACGGACGTGTCGGACTCGTTTTTCGGCATTTCTCAAAATTCCCGGGTCAAACCACCCGGAATACAAATAACACAATAATACCTTCCAAAAGGGATTATTAATCACAATAAACCACAATTCATCACAATTCTCATAAAAATCATCACCGTCAACACGGTATAAAATCTGAATAAACTGACAAAAGTCAAATAGTTAAACGACTATAAATGAAATATTCAGAACAAAAAAGGGCAAAGGTTACATAAGTAAACACATTTATTTACCTAAACGAGTTCCCACATTAGTTTAGATTTAATTTCAGTTATTTAGTTTAGTTAGTTTAAAACCAAAACCCTTCAAACCAGAGATTTTAATTGCTTCCTTAAAAATATAAAAATACAAAATAATCTTCTTTCAACCCTTAAACCTTAGTTACGTTTAGTTCGAACCTTCCCAACCTATTCCCCTAGAGAACGATTACAATCCTCGAGTCTTACCTATACTACACTACAACGGTTAGGTACTCTGCCTATGAAGTTGTAAAACCTGGTGTATTGCAGCGACCGCATCAAGATGCAACTGTGGGACATTTGTGACATGAAAACCTCCCCTAGATTCTAACAATTTTAGGAGATTCTCAGTGTTAACAACATTAGTGTTTACATTGTTTGTAACATTGTTGTTGACATTGTCATTTGCAAATGCATTTTCTTTAGCATTGTTGTTGTTGTTTCCAGAATTATTTCAAGAATAGTTTCCAAACATGATTGGGTCTTGATTTTAAAAGTTTTGAAAGGTTTATGGAAGGTTTTTACAAATCAAACCGCTCTTATACCAATTAAAAGTCTCAATTTAAACGTCTATATGGAAATTTAATACAATAAAAATGCATGCAACACAAGTATATAACTTTTCAATCGTGTAATGATTTATTGATGAATAATCAAAGTATTACAAAGTGCTATGGATCGCACTTGTTGGATGCAAATGTATAGATTACTCTTTGAACAAGTAAACTTAATAGAGAATTAAGTTTACAAGCGAACTTATATAGACACGCTGATGTAATCAGCTAACTACGTTGTAAGTTTGACAAAGGAGTAAATGCATTATAATTTAGACAATAATTAAAAGCGATAGCATTTACTATCGACAACATTCTCTTATATAGTGATGCGAGGTTGACTTCATAGTGGGGTAGTTGATACGTGTTAAGAATCTAGTGGAAGAGTACAACTCTTATTTAATGCACATCTATTCTTGGAAACATCTCAACCTTATTTTTTTAAACAGTGTTGTCAACTGTTCACCTTCTTTTCACCAATTCGTACTTGTGGGTACTTTATTCGAAAGACTCTTTTATCCCGCCCTTTTGCTTTATCGAATTATCCCGCCTAAACTCTAAGAGAAAAAGAGCTATGCTCTGTTTAAAGTCTTAAAAAATTAATGAAGTTCATCAGGGTATTGTCAACCCCTAACTTACTTTAAACCTTTAGCAAATTCCTTCTACATATCAACAGATATCCGTGACAGCTGATGAGTATGTCTTTAAGTAATCTTCAACTTCCTGGACGATGTCTTTGACTTAATTAGGCTGGGGTTGCTCGCTGAAGCTATGCTTCAGCGAGTCTTTAATCACTCACTAATATTTTATTAGTGAGTCTTCATGACTTAGTCTATTTTCTGTTTAAATCTAGGCAAAGATAATTGGACAATCAATTAACCTAAAGAAAGGTTAAACTTTAATAGCATATATCAACTTAAAAATTTATTGTACTCGATCTTCTAAAAAAATTAATTGGAAAACAAAACTGATTTTTGAAAAGGAATCTATTTAATATTTATAAATACATTGAATTTTTTTATTATATAGATATATAAAACATAATAGTATAAATTGAAACCGTTATTTTATAATTACTAATACATACGATTACCCGATTTTTATATATTATTGATGTGTCGTCGTGTGTATAGGTAATTATATTATCAAGTTTTACTATTTATATTTTGCCGACTTTACCTATTAACTAACACTAACGGGCAATGTACCCGATCGATTGTAGGTTCGTTGGTAAGTAGGGTGTCGATCACTAAGAGTGAGCGTTAATACTTATTCTACCAGTATTTTAGTTATTTATGTTATTCCTAATTAATCCTAATTAAACCTAAACTAACTCAGAGGAGGGTTTTAGCCTGAGAGACTGGCACGAGTTTTGGTTTAATCTAAAATAATAAAGCGATAAATAAGACAGTTAACTCAAACAAGTAGATAAACAAACGATAAAGAAGCGGTCAAGCACTAATGTAAGGAAAACGTATTAACCAAGTTTAATTAAATACTCCCTTCGTCTCATAATTATAGTCCACTATTGAATTTCAAGGTCTTTATTTTGCAACTTTGACCTTAACTATTACTTTTGTGTTATATAAAATTTAATGCAAAATATACGAATGGGTTGAGTTTTAAATATATTTTTCATTCGTATAGTTTTCATCAAGTATTATATAACAAAAACAAAAATATTTAAGGTCAAAGTAAAAAAAAATAATGACCTCAAAAGTTAACAGTGGACTATAATTATGAGACGGAGGGAGTAAGATGTATGAATTGTTTTTTCCCGCAATGATTGTACTACTCTCGTTGGTGGTATATCATTCCTAAGTTAGGTGGTACTTCTCCCTAGAGTCTATGTTTATATTACGGTTAATCCTGTCACAATCAACCAAACCCGCAAAAAATCTACCTAGGTGACAATATTGATATCAATATTAAAACCTAGCTCATCGAGGCTTTACCAACTTATTGCTTAATGGTTATCTAGTCTACAATCCACTTAACTACCCAAAGGAAACATAATGTTATTTGTAATCCCAAGATTCCCATTGTTTTACCATTCACTTAACCAAAAGGTCAAAACATGATTTTATTTGTAGTCCTATTTGATCCAGATATATAAATATGTTTTATGTAGTGTCTATCCCAGACTCTAGTCTACAGCCTAAATAACAGTTAAGTTACAACGCTTGATTTGTAATCCTAGATCCAGTTGAATGATAGATGAAAACATAATAAAGCCATAAACGGGTGTGAAGTGATAAACATAATTAACATGCAACGAAAGAGTAAACCATTGATATAAATAAATCAAAACATCAAATTATCATAAACATGGTTAATACCTATAGGTATTATCCCATAGTCATTGTAACAATACATAATATTATAAACGAACGATTAAAGTAAAGAAAATGTTACGCTCAACCGAATGCTTATAACAGAGTATAATGATTACAACAGTTTTCCTATTAAATTGATGCACTTGTAGGACCTTCTTGGCTTCTAAAATCGTCTGAGAATCGTACTTGGTGGTTAAAAGCTTGTTGAAAACCGAATGTTAGGTTTTCTTTATATAGGATATGAAATTAGGCCGATACGGCGTATTGGAGGGGTTCGATACGGTGTATTGGGGTTATTTAACGTAGGCTCTATGAATATAATATTCTGGAATAATCTTCAACCGCCACTCAATTCGACGTATTAAGGTCTTTGGATACGGCGTATTGAGAGTAAACGTACTTGTTCTGAAAGTTGACCAAGGTTTTATATACGACGTATCTATTGATGTGGATACGGCGTATTCTTCAAAGTCAGGGAATGGTCTTGAATTCGTCTAAGTCTTGAGATACGGAGTATTTGTCTAGAATGATACGTCATATTCTTTAGATTTAGTAGACATTCTTGAACTTCTTTATTTATGCTCCAAAACACGTTCTTTTCTATATCTTTTGCCTATTGCTTGATAATAACTAAAATTTATAAAGATAAGCAATTAAGTATCAAATCTTATATAAAATAATATAAAAGCAGCAATATAGATGGGATAAATGATGTCTATAATGTGATGTTATTTGATGTCATCAAATATCTCCCCACTTGAATCCTACTTGTCCTCAAGTAGACTTTAGATTTATTTTATGAAAATGTATCCCAAACGAATGTCTAGGATTTTTCTGTAAAGCATTTTTATTCAATTACTAGCTCATACCCAAACACCTTACGAAATAGGAAAAGAAATCACTCAAATCACTTAACTAATCTACGTGGTAATCATTTAGTAGTTTGCTCAATTGCTCGATCGTGACGGGTATTCTATCATAAGCTTGGCAAGGATACACATCTTCACCACTAAAGCTAAGGAGTAACCCGTCTAAGAAGGTAAATTAGGTGAATATGACAAGGCTTAAGGGTTGATTATCTTTTTAATCTCTATCGATACTAATATTCCAGAAAAGGCGACAAAACCACAAGTGCACGCCCAAATCTATGATCGCGACACTTGTGATTGCTCACTCGCTAACTCGAATAAGCTAAAGAATATGATTAAGTAATCTTCACTAATAATATTATACCAACAAGGGCGACAAAACTACACATACATATTCAAATCCATGAATGAGACACATGTGATTGCTCACTTCCTCATTCGAGTAAACCAAAGGTTAGGATGAAGAATGATATTGGGTAGGGATTAGGCATGGGAAATATATATAATTGGTGTAAGATAAAATAACAAAACAGATAGATCAAGTCCAACAATAAACAATAATGTTGCTAGCTACTTTCTCGACCACAACTTTAAAAAAGACAAAAATCACCGACTAACTCACGCTTTAACACAGAAAACTTACGCTTTGTTTGGTAGACACAAATTAGAATCAAATATATCTTAATCATCCATAAAAACAAACCTATTTGGCTTTCCTGTAACAACCAACTCCCATTCATCCATAATATAGTACAACAATAGTGGTTGGTATGTGCTTAATTACACATACCTTTTACCTATAAAAACAAGCCTAAATGACCAAAAACGGACATAAGATGCCAAATATATGTTTGTTTTGCTTTATATACATGTCAGGTAACATATATTCACTAAAGGACATAAACAAAGCCAAAACCGACAAAACCGAGCACGAGAATGGAAAGAGCATGAAAAGTCAAAATCAAAGTCAAAAAGTCAAAGTGAAAGATCGAAGCCGAAGACGTGTTTATCTTAAATGGGCCAACCCGCACCCATTTAATAGGTCGGGCCAGCCCATTAAACCCATATCTATAAACCTTATATGATGAAAAAAAGTCCTAATCCAAAAACCACTAACCCGGCCCAAAATCTATAAACATATAAGCCCATTAACCTTAACCATAACACCTTTAAAACCTTTTACACCATAAGTCCCTGGGGTTTACACTGTTATTCCTTGGGGACTATCATCGTTAGTCCTTATGGACTAACATAATTAGACCTTGCAATATAAACACATCTCAACCACCATTCATACACACCCATTTCGATATCATATTCAATCTATAACGTTTGTGAGCACATCTCCACTCTCACAGCAAAGACACAATCCCTTTAACATTCGACAACTACATTTCATCCCATTCGCGCCAGACTACAATTGTGTCGAGATTCACTCAAATCTCACTTGCCTCTCAAGAGAGTGCCTGAAAATCGCGTGTGCGTTCTTACAGATATCGTTTAGTGAGACAAAGACATAATGAGATAGAGTTAATTATCTTGTAAGACAACACAGCCCACAGAAAATGGAATCATACATAAGCACAAGAATGACACTATCTAGTGACTAGATCCTATTATAGCGAATACAGAAACATGAGACTGAGACTCTTCGCTTCACGCATAAATCACACGCTCTGAGGAGTCAAATGTGCCGGTGTCCGTCTCTGACATCGGCCTACGTGTCACCTGAATTTAGACGAGACAGAACAAATGACAAGTGTGACACTCACGCTCCATCACGACACTAACTAGTCTGAGTCTAGCTTTGCTAAATGGAACTACATTCAACTGTACATATCATTCGCCGGGAGACTTCATTTAGCATTTGAAGGTGAATCTTGCGGTTGGAGGCAATATTACTGTTCACATCTCAATTTCATTCTGAAATGTAATTCCATTAGAAGTTGACCAAGACGATTCTCATTACCCAGCTTTCTGACTGTTCAAGTCAACATTAAAATATCACTGCACTAAGGTTAACAGAATATTGTGCGAATTATTTTCACATAATGTAAAAATGCACAGGATAAACTTATGTAGTATTGGGTTCAAAAATATTAAATGTGTACCGTGATTTCATCCCATAGTTTATCTCTTGCTTCTGAACCCACCTTGTTCCATGCTAGAATCTTCAAACCTATATGCTCACGAACCATGTCTCCTAAAAAACTCAAAAACAATGCTCTCTGTGTTTTCCTGATATCCTATTCAAAACGCATCGAAGGTTACACTCCAGATTCAGCTTTACTCTCCACCCAGGTTTTCCATATCCATGCGAAACTTATATAACCTGGTTAAGCCCTCTTAACTACATTCAATTTGAATAGGTTTTGTTTTCATCATCCTCATGCGCATCATCAAAATACTCCTCTGATGATATCACTCACATAATCGTCCATTTATATCACTTTTCATTAGACCACTACATCATAATTAGCCAAAAGAGCCTGATCATCAACTGGCTTGAGTCTGTCCATGATACATTCAATCACAATGTGTATAAAAGAAAATAAGACTAAAAGCATGTAATGAGTAATGGGGGTTGCGTAAAAAAGAGACGTATTCTTTTCGTGTTTTGGTTGCAGCCTTTTTTTTGGGAGATGAAAAAAGGGATTAATATGAAATGAGGACGAAATAGAAACACCGTTTATCTATCTATGTGAAGATTTAAAAAATTTTGGTGCAATTTGGCTCACAAAATTAAATATTTTTAATTAGTGAATAATTTGACATTAATGATATTTAAAATTAGTCTCAAAAAGATGCAATCATTTACATAATTAAAAAAGTTTATTAACATTTAACACTAATTTTCAAACAAAGAATATAATTTTAGGGAAAATTAAAACATATTAAAAATTGGTAAAAACTTAACATGGTTAATGACAACTCATCAAATAGTCCTGAAAACGCAATCGATAAGGGTATTCGGTCAATGGGCTATAAACCCCAATGGTTTATAAATAGCGTAGAGGCGAGCGAAGGCGTTCGGCATCAGCCACGCATCAGCCTTAGAGATCTTATGCGAAGACATGACAGTATTTTAATGCGTTACTAAAGCGCAATTTTTTTTTATGAGATTATGTAATAACAACATATTCACTATACTTGAATTCGAGTTTACAAAAGGTTAATAAAAGCAAGCCTAGAAAATTGGTGTTATATTTCCATAAGCAACTAGTAGCAGCTAAGCAGCCAGACTAGCAAAGCAAGCTTAGCAAGTCAATACTAGCAACAGACCACAAGCTAGCAACAACAATCTAGCAGTAGAAAGCTAACAGCAGCTAGCAGCTGTTAACAGCGCTAACAAACGGTAAACAAGAGTTGAACAAGGAGGCTAAACACAGTTAACTACAAAAAATAGCCACAAATTTGGTACCTAAAGAATCAGTTCTAAAAATGGCGCCGAGACAGCCTTGCCATTTAGCGCACTTTTGCTTGCCTTTTGCCGCCTAAACCCACGCTACGCCTTAAGGCCAACGCCTAGGTCCATATCGTAACGGACAAGGCTACGACCTTCCACCCCCCAACAAAACAGAGCCTTAGCTCAACGCCTTTTGGCGGTGCCAAAGGCGCAAACCTTTTAGACCTCTGTAGTAACCAACCCCGTGTTCCGGTAAAAAAGCCTTTAGTCACGACCAGTCCGACTAGCGTAAACATAAACTAATCACAAACAAATACCTATCGACACAAACTAGGATGGATCCCAATATCAAATGCACCCAATCAATCTAACAACTTACATAATTATTGATAAACAAAACAAATGCAGACGACAAATGAAGTACTAATAACCTAATAGAAAAACCTTTCCAGCCTCAATCATATCGTACAACCTCAGTGTTTCAAGGTTTTCGAAAAAAACAAACATAGACGGTCACAAGCGCATAAACTAACCCTACCAAATCCTCAAGAGGAGCTTATAAAAGCAAACAATAACAAAAAAAAACATACTTTAACATTTATTAAACATACCATAGGGGAATGAATGATTTACCCGATTAAGTCACATTATAATTTTAAAAGCTTCACATAATTATCCCGGATTACAACTGTCCTAACAAAATTAAAACATGCACAAACAAAAATAAACTTCACATAAACAACCAGACAAAGATAACATACACCATCAACAATACTGACTCCAACACAAAAGAACCCTACCATCAAACCCCTAACCCATCCTCTCCATCACTTCACTTCAACTTACTCTGCTTCTCCATAATCTCCTCTTCTCCGCCACAGATGAGCAAGTATTTAAGCTAATCATCCACGCTCTCTGCCTCCGCTTTACCCATGCTCATGTCTGCTCAAACACATAATGGTGTCCCACACCCTCCAACACACGCTTCATGAACCTTCAACAGAGCCCAGGCCCGGAAATACAAGGCGCATTCAACTGACCCACCTTTTAAATGTCCTTGCGATGTTGACTTCAGCCCATCCTCGCAACATAACACCCCACGCACGAATCCTTGCACTCTGCTGAAGTCAAATAACTTTAAATACTCTCGTTTCGGATCGGTCATACACCCTTAGCTGTCGATAGATATAATCAACAACGACTGTTGCTTCCCCGCTCTCTCCTGCCATGGATTAGTGTTAGGGTTTTGGTTAATTTTTAGAAGAATCGATATGAATGGAAAAAGTATAAATATGGAAGAGTGGTGCTAGAAACAAATATGGAGAGGGGTATAAATAAGGGGAAGTGTGGGTGTAGAAGTGGCAAAATAGAACCATCATTTGATTTTGCTGCAACAGTTAATTATTTCCGACTTCTCACTCCCAGATAATTAATGATATCTCACACTCAATGAAACAGGAAGTTCATAAATTCCCATGAAACAATATACCCAAACTAAACCTTCACACTCCAAACAATAAGAACATACTATAAACCCCCTTAACTTACACTTTTTCCACAAAAATAAAAACCCTCCCGCTAAGAAAACAATATAATCAACTATACAAAATTTTAAAAAATTTAAATTTAAATTAAAAAACATTAGAGGAAAAGTACTAAGAAAAAGTAAAAAATGTTAAAAAAGCAAAAGCTAAAAACATTTAAATTAAGACTTCCATAAATTTAATAAAAAAAATAACTACGTAAAAAACAAAAAAATAAAACCAACCCGTATTACAAAATTTCCATTAAGATCTACTGTACTCAGACCCGGTGATTCCAATTTCGTTGAGTACCTTTTTAACATATTATCAGCGGTTATTTTATACGCGAACATCTATAAGCCACTACAACCCAATACAATATTACGCTACGTGGGAATCAAACGCAAAACTGTGTAAAACTGAGGAACCGCTAAATTTGAAAACCTTGGCAAAAAAAACCCAAAACGAAAAAAACCCGCTTATTAATTAATGTATATCGGTTACGGTATTGTTTAATCTTTATAAGTCGTGCGATGATAACAAAACCAACCGAACCGTGCATAATTATAATGATTGTTACAAAAACAACACTGAACTGACAACCGCCCCTAGAACACACAATCTGCATATGACCCATATAGATGGTCAATACTCATTATGCGAAATGTGGACTAGTGAATAACCTAATGCACAATGACCCATGACCATATGAATATAGTCATTAATCACACACCCGGTCATAGCATGTAGTTCCATTACACTAGGTCAGCTATATAGATTCACACTACAACCCAAATGTAATGACCCCATGACCCATGTTAATATAACCCATTCTCACACCAGTCATGGATGTGTCGAAAACATGAATCTATAATCCACAACAAACCCAACATGCACATGACCCCATGACACATGTTAATTACCTCATCATCTAAAGACTTATTCCATGGATTATTTCCGTAAACATTGAAGCAGTAGATCCACTATAACCCAATTCACAATAATGACCCATGACCAAGTTAATTACCACAATTGTTTCAAACCAAGTCAGGATGTGTCGTAACTATGACACTCCCTAAGAAACATTACAAACACCAATGCATTATGTACCCGCCTAATATTACCAAGATAATAAAGTACCTATACATGAATGTGCACCCTAGATGCACAAGACCCTGACCCATAGAATTAGTCAATATCAAACACATAGTCAGAATGGGTTCCAAGTTACACTAGCTAGTAATCCACTACTGATACCACCCCAATGCACTAGACCATGAACCATGTTAATTACCCCAATTGTCCACCAGCATGGCTGGTGTCGTAACATGAATACTCTAAGCACAACAACTACATCTCAATGCACATGACCTATAAGAATCCCATGTTAATTACCCCCATGTCTCACCAGTCATAGGAGTGTCGTAACAAGAAGCTATAATCCACTACAACCACAATGTCTAAGCAATGCACCCATGACCACGGTTTTAATGTACCCATTGAGTTCAACACAGTCATGATGCGTCGTACAACATGGACACTATAATCAACTACAAACCCAAAGCATTATTAACCCAGAAAATTAATGCTGCTAAAATAACCTATTAATGACAATGTGACACTAATAGCACATAGACCCAAAGACACCCATATATAGAATTTATCATTATCACGGTACATAGCGAGGTCATACATGTGTTCCTTTGACACTAGCTAATCCGATCTTACCACCCATTCCGACCTAATGCCACATGACACCCATGACCCATGTATAATTACCCATTATCACCATCATGGATGTGTCATAACATGGACACCTTACAACTACAAACCCAATGCACATGACCCATGACCATGTTAATTGACCTATTGTCACTATTTTTATGGATGTGTCCTTAACATGACACACGTCTAAGCAACCACCTACGAAACCTAATCACATGACCCATAGATGGTCAAATACCCATATCTATGAATATGGCCACCGAAAGTTCGATAAACTAATGCAACAAGACTCACATGAATACATTAATGAATTAGTCATTTACACCGGCATAGCGATAGGTTCCAATTACACTAGCTATAATCCACAACAACCCAATGCACATGACCCATGACTTTATGTTAATTACCCGGATTGTCACCAAGTCATGGATGTGGACTGTAACAATCTGAAGCTATGAAATTCCGCACTACTAAGCCAATGCACATGACCCATATGACCCATGTTAATTACACCAATTGTCACCTAGCCATGACGGATGGTTGTTCGTAAGAATGAAGCTATCATCTACTATATACCCATGGGGTAATAAATGAGAAAGACATATTAAGAAAAACTCTAACTATGACACATAAAATTTAGTTTAAAAAATATAACAAGAACCCCATGTCACCGTCATGGATCTGTGCGGGTAACCTGACACTCTAGTCAACTATAACCCCAACATGACATATGCCATATAATGGATGTCAAATACATAATTAATGAATGTGACCACATGCGAGGCCCATACCCAATGAATTAGTCATTATCACCCCGGCCATGCATTGGTTTCCATTACAACTAGCTATAACATCTACTACTATAAAGCCACCCCAATGCACATAACCCATGGACCCATGTTAATTACCCTTTGTCACCAAATTCATGGACTTTGGCGTCGTAACGATGACAAGACTCTAAGCAACTATAAGACCCAATACACACTCAGACCCAAGACCAATAATTACCCATTGTCACCTAAAAGTCATCAGATGTGTCATAACATGACACTCTAAGCAACTACAAACCACAATGCACATGTCCCAGATGATGTCAAATACCCAACTTAACATTGAATTGCTGACCCAGATGATAACCTAATGCTACATGACACACATGGACCCCATAGAATTAGTCAATATCAAACGGTCCATAGAAGAGGATAAAGATACTAAAAAGGCAGATACATCCACCACCCAATGGAACCAATAAACAAACTCCAATCATCACACTCCTCCAACCCCCAAACGCTCCACACGTACCCCCCCCTTTCACCCCTGCAACTTGCCACACACAACTGTCCACCCAATCCCACCCCCACGCACTCCCACTCACCCCCGCCCCCCCATAGACCCAATACACATCACCCCCAACTACCCATGTTTAAATAAAACCCACTGTGCCTCTCAGTCCATTCAAAGTGACAGATGTGACAAGGAACATGCAAGCGATAACTCCCACATACAACCCAAATGAACAATACCCAATGACCATAGAATTAATTACCCATTGTCACCTGTGTTTTATTATCCCCCCATGGATGCGTCGTAGCATGACACTCTACAAACTACAACAACCCAATGGGCATATGACACTATATAGATGTTCAAATACCTAATAATGAAATGGGTTTTGGACCGCTAATGCAAGCATGACCCATACCCATATGAAATTTAGTCAATCATTACCGGTCAAACATGGATTTCCATTACACGTCGACTTAAAATACCACTAACCGATCCACTCAATGCACATAACCCATGACCACATAGTTAAATTACCCATTGAATACCACCAATGCTCATAGGATGTGTCGTAACATGACACTCTACAGCAACTACAAACAAGACAGAGCATACATATGAACGTCCAATGACCGCATGTTACATTACCTATGTGTCCACCAGCTTATGGATCTGTGTCGTAACATGACAACTCTAAGCAAACTACCACACCATTCACATGAACATAGAATGATGTCACAATACCCATTAAATGAATATTGAACCAGTGAATAACCTAATGCACATGACCACAATGACCCATATAGAATTAGGGTCAATATCAACAGAGGTTCAAAATAAGCAATCAAGGTTCCAGTACACTAGCTAATAATACATCCACTACCAAACCCAATGCACAGTAGACCATGACTTCAATGTTAATTACCCACTGTGTCACCAGTCATGGATGTATCGTATACATTAAGTACTATACTCCACTACAACAACCCTAGCACGAAGACCCATGACTCCATTGTTAAAGTATACCATTGTCACCAGTCAGGAAATGTTGTCCAGTAACATGAAGCTATAAACTACTAAAAAACCCAATGCACATTACCCATAGACCATTTAAATTACCTATTGTTCAACCAATTTCATGGATGTGTCATAGACATGCATCTCTAGGCAACTAATTAGAACCTACTGCGCATATGACATATAGGATGTCCAATACCTATTAATGAATGTGACATCGTAACACCACCCAAATGGGTCGTAGTGGAATAAATGGGTCCGGGGCGTGGTTACTTCGTCATAAAATTCAATAACACTAGTATTACTATATAACGACCAAAACACGGTCGATTAAAAAAAAACTGATACATTGGATTTAACAAAGTATTTACTTTGTTACACATAAGCGAAGCGTTCACTTGTACCCACAATTGTTCAAAGACAAAGATTTTTCTAGCCCATACCATTTATGACAAAAGTGTACATGCGGAACAAAAGTTTTTACAAAATGTATGATAACGACCAACAACACACCACACAATGTATCCCTTGCAGAACCTCGTGCTTACTGATCCCAACTGAAAAAACACATTAGCTTCAAAACGTCAACAAATAATGCTCTCGTATGTTGTCATTCAGAAGGTCTTTAGAACATAAATCATAATTTTCGAACCACAAGATTTCCCAAGTGTATGAAAATGCAACGATGCAGACATCATATAAATTACTTACGTTGCTTCTAGATCTCATGACCCTGAAGCATGAGCGTGTAGTGAATACCAAATTAATGGCCTACATTGCCCGTGATGATTTCTAAATCGACCGCAACATCCTTATAGATTCGACAATGGTATACAACGTTTGTTGTGTCCAGTGATAGACTAATCACCCCGAACGGGAGTTTTGTGTCAAAACCAATACATTGATATCATAACCATGTTACTGCTCACAATCCAGTAATTGGACTAAAGGATATCATTATAAATAAAGGGTCTCAGATTGGGTTATCAGCTACTTAGGCCCAACTGTAATACACATAATATAGAAACTTAACCACTTGTGTTCCAGTTGTATTACACATTGCATAATACTCACCCCAAAAACTTTGATAAAACAAAAGCATGGTAAAACGTTGGGGCAATGCAACGAACAACCTTGACACACTGATAAACAGAAATATCACAGATAACGACTCTGTCACGATAAAAATCGTCATATGCAACCTATTTCTAACATTTAAGGGTCGTATAAGTACACGAATTCAACCTAAAGATACTCCTACCATGCAAAAGTCTATTTAGCAATCACCATCTAAATGTTTAAGTGAAAACATGTTTATAAAAGGGCAGTTAAAAATAACGTATAATAAGAACATACTTTTGTTAAAACATGTTTCATAACTTTCACGTTTTACTAATCCGTTACTTTTTTTTTTGTCTTTCATTATGCCCATCTTTTCGTAATAAGAACGGGTAAAATCGATATTGACATTTTTATAATTTTGAGTACCCCTCATGAACAGTTAACTTTTATACTGTTCCACAAAACAGCACCAGAAACGTGAGTTTTCACTAAGTTAAATACATCGTATTTTTTTGCTACCGTAAAACCACGTAAGAACAGTCGAATTATTAATTCTTCATAAAGCCTCTGTTTTTAAGATTCTTTCGAGCACGTTCTCATTAAATGAAAATTAAATCAAATTTATGAGTTTCCAAACATATTAACTTTTTATGTCATCAACATTAGTGTTTTTACTGTTCTAAGTTTATAAAACAAAAATAGATACATTGTATTCATAAGGACAAGATTGTATACATATTAATGCCTGACTGATGATAAGAGTTTTTAATCTTACTCAAGCAATTGACTATGATTAAATTTTTTTTCCACACGCATTAATTATATAAAGATAACTAATTATCATATAGGTTTTCTTGAATCCGACATATGGCAAATTAAGAATCATAACTCTTTCCTTAATGATTACCTTGCGATGACGATGTGTAATCAAAAGGGTTATGAGTCTATATTTGTGATATGACAATTAAGTTTTATAACTCTTTTCTTTATGATTACCTTTGCGAGGACGGTGTGTAATCATAAGGTGTTATGATTTTAAAAGAATCTTTATAAAGTATACAAGATAAAAGAATCCAAGTGTGGATTAGATCATGCATCTAGGAGCTGAAATCTTAAGTTTACTTACAATATAGTTTTTAATTAAATTAAGATAACTCCTGAGTAACCTGACATCAAGTGGGAGCACTACTTTTTTCCTTAAAATTCATATGTTTTGTAACATAATGAAAGCATCATTCCATCAAAGCTAGATGTTAATCATTGAGATTGGAATGGAACTTCACTTGGAATTTTAGGAAATTAAACAAACGATCTAGGAATAAATGTTTAATTAAAAAAGCATATGCGGTGATAAAGTCCAGCACAAATGCAATATGTCATTAAAGCAAGTCTCAAATGATATATTACACTTGAGATAATGTATTACATGGATGGAAACCTTATGTTTTAACTAAGGATTCATTATTTATATATATTATATTGTGTATGAGACTGGTTGTTTGCATAATAGCAAGATAGCTAACAAAAACAGTATCTAATTGAGAGTGATTTAGATGACTGTTAAAACAAATATTTACGAATTATATAAGGCATAGTGTTGTTCGTGTACAATGATGCTAGAGAATAATCAAATCTATTTGAAGAAGGATTTCATCATTTATGATAAATCTGTTAACTAGGTATGCTCAGCTAAGAGCATTGTTGCACTACACATTAAAGAATAAGAATACTTTACATTTTAAAAAACTGTAAAGATGACTGTTTGAGATAAGTATGTTGGTGACTTCAAATAGCTCATTAAAGGTATTGTCCTATTTCCGTACTATGATACTTGCAATAGTATGCAAATATACATACGACACTCATCATATCATTCAAATCCTTCACAAATTTGTGGATTTGAAACAAGTATTCGAAAAGTTTACTCAGATGACTATTTAGCTGTCTTATAAAGAAAGAGTTGAGAATGTTGGAAACATTAGACTTCAACTTGCTAATTAGTCTCATGCAAATCTGTTTTTAGTATTTGGATAATTGGGATTGAAAGATAATTTTTACTTTCTGGTGAATGCAGATACGTGGTATTTGTTATTCATACATATAATAATTGTTATCCTATATTTGCATGTTTAATCCTTTTATAATTTTATTATTCTAAATATGTCCATTGTCGGTTAACATTGTAGGAATAAGTGTTACATAAGGAAAATGTGAGTGTTGGTTATATTCTTTGAATATACTGATTGTTCCCGCCAAACTCATATGTTATTCATAAGGGATGCATATTGGACGCCCTAACCTTCGAATATTTACTTTTGGATCCTCGTCATGAGTAAGATATCGAAAATGGTTTAATAAGTCATCCTTAGACTTAAGATGCAAGCAAGTTATGTATGTGTGGATATCACTTTTTAATTATAAGTCAAACGCTATTCTGAATAAGGTATTTATAAAGGCTATTCTTGGAAGTGATGTGAAGCAACATCCACAACACTTGTAGTCAATAAAGAATTTGTTCCTCAAATTGTTTAATTACAGTATGATACTATTGGCGCCTCTCTAGAATTAATCAGATAATTGTATGGCCGTACCCAAAGGGTAATTCAAGATGATTCTTAATTATATTTGGTATATCTGAGTTAACTTTTATAATGAGAAACAAAATAGTTAAATTATATGGAATGAGTTAGGATTCATATCCATGGTTTAACACTATCTGTAACAAAGGGATGATGAAAGCAAGTAATACATAACCATTAAAAGCTGAGATTGTTCTTGAAACTTTATCTCAAGTATTTCTAATTTAAAGACAAATACGAGTGTTGCTAAACGTTTTCGTTGTTAGTATAAATGCAGACTGCTATTCCAACTCCCAAGTGGGAGCTGTTAGAATATGGTAGTTGGTTCTGCATTTTATACGTTAGAAATACGTGCGCCTATTAGGGGCACACACGTTAATACACGAAGAATGCGTTTAATACTTCACGTAATAAAACCAAGGGATTAAATTGGATAAAACCCGAACCCTAAGGGTATACTCTATATGGCCAGCCCCTATAGGTTTCTAGAAGGGTGGATTTGTGCCAAATTTAATGATAAGGAATGAGGAGATTTAGGATAATTAAATGGATTCTTTTCTTGTTTGACAAGAACTAGGGTTGGGTGCCTATATTAACACCCACCCCTAGCCTCGTAATTCATTCCATCACAACCCTAAACACACCCAAAATCGGTGACTACACCTGTTCTCCCAAATCGACCCTTCGACCAATATTTCCCTTTATTAGGGTTTCGGTTTGAAGTTTTTTCCACCTCCAACCAAATTCAACCAACGCCATCTTTAGGGTTTTGGTTTTCAACTGTTCTCCTAGTATTGACTAACAAGATCTATTAACGTAGTGTATTGTTTTGGTGTTCTCCTAGCTCGATTGATACATTAAATAGACCGATAATTGGGTTTTTCTGTTTTGGTTATAAAACCCTAACCGAATTTTGGTTATTAGGGTTTTCGGTTCAAACCCTAATTAGGGTTTTACTTTAGTTTTTGATTCAATCTCAAAAGGGTGCATTTGGTAATCGATTATAAACACAAGGTGATGTTTAGTTTGTGAAATCAATGCTAGCACACTTGAGGTGTTCGTTGACGTGTTTGTGTGAGCAACCGTAGAGGTGGTAATTTAACGACTTTGCATTTAAGATCATGGTCAAGAGATAAGTAACCTTCTACTTTATTTCATGTGTTAATCTTTAATACTAAAACTAGATCCATTCGTTGTGCACTCGTAGTTAATGGTTTAACTAGTACTCCCTCCGTCCTATTATTATTGTCCACGTTTCCTTTTTAGGATGTCCCATTTTAATTGTCCGCTACTAAAAATAGATAGAGAAATTTGATTAAGTTTACTATATTACCCTTGTTTGAAATTATTATTACAAACTTTAATGAAGCCTTTAATTAATTAGCTAAGGGTAAAACTATCATTTTGTTTAAAAGTAAGAAAGAGAAAGCAGTAATAAATGTACTTTTCTTAAAGTGTGTGTTTTTTGTCAGGGGAAAATAATTTTGGGACGGAGGGAGTAATAAAATCCCAACAATAATGTACTCTTAGGGGCCTTGTAATAGTCTGCATACTACCTTACTTGTGCGTTGCCTTAACGAAATATTACATAGACGACGTTTTCGTGTAATCCGCTCATGACTTAGGAAGTACTTACACAGATCATCGCAAGAGTGACAAAGCAATAGGATTAGGAGAAGCAAACTAAGGGGTAATGTATGATTAAGTAAATACGTTCGTTTACCCAAAGAGTTTCCACCAAAATAGTTTAGATTATTATTTAGTTTAATAGCTTAAAACTAAAACCAAACCTCTTAACTAAAGTTTACACATGCCTTTTTATAAAAAATATAGAATACAAATAATATTTTCTCCTCACCCCTTAGATCTCGGTCATATTATGTTTGAGTCTTCCCAACATATTCCCCTAGAGAATGATAGCAACCACCGAGTCTTACCTTACTACACTACAACGGTTAGGTACTCTGACTAGGAAGTTGTAAAACTAGTGCGTTTACAACAACCGCATCAAGTTTTTGGCGCCGTTGCGTGGGGAATAGTTAGGTTTCGATCTTTATTTAGCTAAAGTCTACTCGCTTGATTTCTATCGAGTGAGATTTTATTTTCTTGTCTAGTAGCTTTCCTGTAGTCTATATTTTCTTTGTTCCCTTTATTCGTAAAAACCATCTTGTTTATATTGTAAATAAAATGGTCATTTAAAATTTAATTATTAAGATGGTTAGCTGAAACCTTGAAGAAAGGCTCCCTTTTGCACCAGATAGTGATGAACCTCCTTTGAGAACTTATCAACTTCGGAAGAAAACTTTCTGTTAGGAATCCAAAAAAGGATCGGTCACTCCACGTATTTTATGTTTCTAGCTCGTAGTCCACAATGTATTGTTTAGTAAGCTAACCAGGCCAAAGATAAAGAAAAGCCTATGGAAAGCCCATGAAGGCCCATCCATAGCCGGCCAAGGTTAGTATTTATACACCTCTCCATGCCTTAGAGAGGTGGTTGGTTGCTCTTTTTTCACGCATAATACAAAGTTCTCTTATATGTTTACTTTCTCTCTCTAAGTGTTCATCCAACCTACTCTCTTCTCTTACCCTCCATTCTAGTAGTTATTTTATAGTCTTCAATTCGGATCAAATAGTCATGAAGCACCCAACCCCCACAACCCGCAACTATTGATCTATCTGTCCTTAGATTTTGTGTTTACTTATTTGGTTCGTGAGTTTTTCTTCAAAAACACATCATTTTTTTTATTTTTTTCTTGTTTTCTAAGCTTAAATTACACACTAAAAGATCATCTACATGGGTAGCTTTGATCTAGTATCTTTGGATATAGGTGTGTGTGTGTGCTTAGATTTATAGAAAAATCTCTTAGTTTTGTGTCTTTTGTGTTCATTAGCTTTATAAAGGTCAAAATCTTGATTTTAAATTTTTCGGCTTTAAAACCTTAAAGTTGTCATTTTCTTGTCCCTATAGGCTTAGTAACACTTTTGGTACAAAAAATTTCGGAAAACAATCGTCAAAAACGTGTCTTTTTGAGTTTTGAAAAAGTGGGTTTTCGTGCAAACCGATCTATTCATCTCTGTGGAAACCGAACTAGTCACTTCCAGTGCAAACCGATCTAGTCATTTCAGTGGGAAACTGGGAACTAGTCACTATCCAGTGGGGGGGCCCCCCAAAACCGATTAGTCATTTTCAGTGGTAAACCCAAACTAGTTTCTTCCAGTGCAAACCGATCTAGTCATTTCAGTGGAAACCGAACTAGTCACTTCTAGTGCAAATCGATCTAGTCATCTCAGTGGAAACCGAACTAGTCACTTTGTTTGAGAACCGAACTAGTAACTTTCTTTGAGAACCGAACTAGTCACTTTCTTTGAGAACACTTTCTTTGAGAACCAAACTAGTTATTTTCTTTGAGAACCGAACTAGTTAATTTTAGTGTGAACCAAACTAGTCAAGTTTAAACAAAACCGAACAACTCAAATTTCTAAATTATACGGTTTATCTCTTTGACTTATAAAATCCTGTGAAACATTAACTTATTTTCCCGGTTTTGTCAAGAATTGTAAAATCCCGTGTAGTTTCAATAATTCAAATACTTAAAAGACACCTTAATCAAACATAATTTCTTTCTACCACCGTTCGATCCGATAATAATCTTTTAACATATAAATTTCTGAATGACGACTCTTGCGGACAAAGCAATTCTTTCGGGTGCTAACAGTCGTCCACCCATGTTGGAAAAAGACATGTATGATTCTTGGAAAAGCATAATGGAGCTATATATGATGAATAGACAACATGGAAGAATGATTCTTAAATCCGTTAAAATGGCCCACTCATCTGGCCTTCAATTAAGGAAAATGGAGTGACAAGTCAAAGAAATATTTCTATGTTGTCTGCTACGGAAGCAGTTCAAGTGATTGTGTATAAAAAAGCCACAAATATTATTCTCCAAGGACTACCACCTGAGGTCTATGCATTGGTTAGCAATCATAAAGTCGTTAAGGAACTTTGGGCAAGAATTCAACTTCTCATGCAAGGAACTTCATTGACGAAACAAGAAAGAGAGTGTAAGCTTTATGATGAATTCGATAAGTTTGCTTATAAGAAGGGGGAAACACTACGTGAGTTCTACTTAAGATTTTCATTGCTACTTAATGACATGAACATCTACAATATGAAACTGGAACAATTTCAAGTGAACACCAAGTTTTGAACACTCTTCCTCCTGAGTGGAGCAAATTTGTGACAGATGTCAAACTAGTTCGGGATTTGCATACAACTAACGTTGATCAGCTTCATGCTTACTTGGTACAACATGAATTTCATGCAAATGAGGTTCGTTTAATGCATGAACGCAACTCAGATCCGCTTGCTTTGGTTTCAACCCATCAGATGACCCAGTCTCCTTATCAAACTTATCAAAACTCTTACCAAAACACTCAATTTCAACCACAAGTTTCACCATATCAGTCTTCATAGTATGGATCACCTTATCAGTCTCAACAATACTCAACTCATCAATCATCAACACCTCTTTCAATCACTTATCCATCCATATGTATTATCAATCTATACAATTCTCCACAACGTTTGTTCTTCATCATATCCATCTCAATTGGAATATGCTCCTACAGTTAACCAACAATCTGAATTTTCCCAACCAGACTCATGTCTAATTGTTCCAGTGTTCCAGAAAGGTGATGATCCCATTAATGTCATCAATCACATGATGTCTTTTTTCACTGCTGTTATCACTTCCCGCTACCCCACTACTAATAATCAGCTAAGGAATTCGTCAAACCCTAGGCAACAAGCTACCATTAATAATAGAAGAGTGACCTTACAACCAATTTAGGGGAGACAAACATCTTTAGTTGTGGGTACTACAAGGACATACACTCCAGGAGCATGTGGAAGCAATTCTAGGAAACAAAGGACTGTTATCTGTCACAACTGCAAAAGGGAAGGCCACATGTTCAAACAGTGCACTAAACCTAAGAGGAAACGGGATGATTCTTGGTTTAAGGATAAAGTGTTGTTGGTATAAGCTCAAGCAAGTGGTCAAATTCTACATAAGGAGGAACTTGCATTTTTTTGCAGATCCAGGAATTCCAAAAGGTCAAGCCACACAGACTGTCATTACTCACAATGCTGCTTATCAAGCTAATGATTTGGATGCATATGCCTCTGATTGTGATGAACTCAACACTGCCAAAGTTGCTCTCATGGAGAATTTATCTCATTATGGTTCAGATGCTCTTGCTGAGGTATACAATCATGATAATATGAATAATAATATGATCAATCAAGCTGTGCAAGCAATGCCGTCTTCTGAATAGTCGAATGTTGTGAACCACTCAAAGACTGAAATAACCAGTGATAGCAATATCATTCCTTATTCTCAGTATGTGATTGAATCACAACATGAAGCTATTCAGAATTTTAACTCCTCTGCACAACAAGATGCACTGATATTATCTGTGATTAAACAACTGAAAACCTAAGTAGTTAATTGTACCAAGATAAATCTGGAAAATAAAAGTGTCAATGATACTTTAACTGCTGAGCTTGAAAGATATAAGGAACAAGTTAAAGTGTTGAAAGAAGGACAGAATGTTGATTTAAGGAGTAAGAATATCGCTTTAGATTCAAGTGCACAGTTTGTAGACATTGATCGTCTTAAACAAACTCTTTCTGAACATTTAAAAGAAAAGGAATCTTTAATGGAAACAGTTACTCTTCTGAAAAATGATTTTAAGAAAGAAGAATCTAGGAACATAGATAGAGAGATTGCATTAGAAAAGAAGATCAAACAACTAGATAATATTGTTTTTAAAAGAGATCAATATGCACAAACTGTTCACATGTTGACGAAACCTCAGTTTTTCTATGATCATACCACTAAACAAGCTCTAGGTTTTCAAAATCCTTTCTATCTGAAAAAAGCTCAGCAGTTGGAACCAAAGCTTTATGATGGTAATGTCATTAAGAATACGAGTGCTATTGTATTTCCTAACTCCGAAGAGACTCTACTACTTGTTGAAGAGATTCGTTCAAAAATGCTTTTAAAACAAAAAGATCCTATGATGTTAGAAAAGAAAGTTAATACTACACCAGTCGATTATGCTGTCCTTAATCAACTTTCTTAAGATTTTGAAACACGATTTGTTCCACAAACTGAATTATCTGCTGAACAAGCCTTTTGGTCTCAGAATTCAGTGAATTCTCCAGAACCCACTCTTTCTAGTAGACCCACCAAAGTTGAGGTTTCAAAAGAACTTCCTAAAGTCAGCATGGTTAATACAAGTTTAAAGAAACTTAAATACCATCTTGCTGGTTTTGATGTGGTTGTCAAAGAAAGAACCACACCCACAACCATCATTGAGGGCTCGTGGGGGTTCGAACATACAAAAGCTTGTTTTAGGGATGAAATAATTCCATATGTAAAAGCTCTGAAGGACTTATTTAATACATTTGATCAATATTTGATTGATGAACTTTTTGAAGTCCAAAATGTCTTCGATCAAATGGAACAGATTGTGGAACAACATCGTTTAGAGTCAAAAACATTTGAAGTGAAAATAAATCAAGTTTTGAACGAAAATGAACCACTCTTGGAACAAGTTATTAGCAAAGATATCGTGAACACTATTGTGAATTCTTTTGTAGATATTGCTTTTGTGAATGTGTATGAATGTGAAAAGTGTCTCAAACTTGAGACTGAGCTTCTCAACAAAAAGGATTTTGTTAAAAAAGAGATTTAGGATGATTTGTTCAAAATATTTACCACTCTTGAAAAACATTGCATCTCTTTAGAAGTTGATACTCAACATAATCAGGAAATTTTTCAAAGGGACAATTCTGTTTCAAATCAAAGTGCTCCAAGTTTTGATCATTTGTTTGAATTAAATGAATTGAAAGCTCAGTCCTAAGAGAAAGACACGGTCATAAAGAAGTTGAAAGAGATAATTAAATCTCTAAGTGGAAAAATGAATGAGGATAAGATTAAAAAGGACTTAGAGGAGATTCAAACAATTAATATTAAATTGGATCATAGGGTGTCAAAGCTTATTGCTGAGAATGAGCATTTGAAACAGACCTATAAGCAACTTTATGACTCGATTAAACCAGCACGTATTCGATCAAAAGAACAATGTGATGATTTATTTAATCAAGTCAATCTAAAGTCTGTGGAAATCTCTGATTTAAATGCTAGCCTTCAGGAAAAAGTTTTGGAAATTACAGCTGTCAAGGATGACTTAAGGAAACTTAAAGGAAAAGCTCTAATTGATAATGTTGTTACAAAACACACTGTTGATCCAGAGATGCTTAAGATTGATGTGGAACCAATAACCCATAAATTGTTGAATAAAATGACAGCTCATTATGCCTATATTAAGCACACTTAAGAAGAAGCTACAGTTCTTAGGGATCTAGTTGAACATGTTAAATCAAAATATCCACTAGATCATTCCTTAGAATCTGCCTGTAGGTATACTAAACTAATTCAGGAGTTGCTTACAAACATCAGTAAAACCTGCCCTAGTATCCACAACTCTGGTAAACAATTAGTGGCTACGACCCTAAAGAACAAGAATAAAAGAGTTAGATTCACTGAGCCCGTCACATCCTCAGGAAACACAATCGCAAAAACAGCCTCTACATCAAACCTAGTTTCTAACAAACCTATGTTGTCTTCTACAGGAGTAAAACCGTCTACTAGTGCTAGCGGATCATAGCCTTCAAGCAATACAAAGAAAGATAAGATTCGGCAAAAACAAAGTAGTACTCAGAAGAATAAAGTAGAAGCCCACCCTAGGAAAGTTAAATCTAGTTTGAAAAATAAAGACTGCGTTGTTGCACCTAAAGGAACTGCTCATGTGCAGCATTCTAAGCTTAATGCGAATTCTGAACTTAAATGTGTTTAGTGTAATGGTTGCATGCTTTCTGATAATCATGATTTGTGTGTTCTTGATTTTATCAATAATGTGAATGCTCGTAATAAATCTAAATCTGTTAAGCAAAGTTCAAAGAGGAAAGTTTGGAAACCAACAGGAAAGGTGTTTACAAATATTAGATACATCTGGAGACCTACTGATCGGACCTTCACTATAGTTGGGAATGTGTGCCCTTTAACTAGGATTACCACAACTACTGAAGTACCCCTTAGGAAACCAACTGCTCTAGAAAATAAAACACCTAAGCGTGTTGTAACATTGGTTTACTCAAGGAAACCTAGGAAATCTAAAACTAATGTTCCTGTTAGCGAATCTAAGGTTCTTAAATCTGTATCTGCTAACAAAAAGGAACCCAGTCAATCTTGGGATCCATAGTTTATGATGTTCCATCTTCCTCTCTTGATGAATGTCGGTCGTCCAAATTGTTCTCTGGTATTTGGACTCCGGTTGCTCCAAGCATATAACCAGAGATCGCTCTCAGCTCACCAATTTCGTCAATAAATTTTTGGGTACAGTCAAATTCGGAAATGATCACATGGCAAAGATATTGGGATATGGTGATTATCAAATTGGAAATGTTACAATCTCAAGGGTTTACTACGTGGAAGGACTTGGACACAACTTATTCTCCATTGGGCAATTTTGTGATTCGAACCATGAAGTTACTTTTCGTCAACACACTTGCTTCATTCGAAATTTAAAAGGTGTTGATCTATTAACTGGATCTCGAGGCAACAATTTATATACTCTGTCTCTTGGAGATATGATGACGTCTTCTCCTATATGTCTCTTGTCAAAAGCCTCAAAGACTAAGTCCTATCTATGGCATCGACGTCTGTCTTATCTGAACTTTGGTGCAATCAACCATTTAGCTAGACACGGTCTTGTTCAAGGTCTCCCTAAGCTAAAATTTGAAAAGGACCATTTGTGTTCTGCTTGTGCAATAGGGAAAAGCAAGAAGAAACCCCACAAACCTAAATCTAAAGACACCAACCAAGAAAAACTCTATCTTTTGTACCTGGATCTTTGTGGACCAATGCGTGTTGCAAGTGTTAATGGAAAGAAGTTGTTATCCCAAAAGCTTAATCCATTTCACAACAATAAGCTATACCAATAAGCAAAATAGTAGAAAGATAGAAAGAAAAGTTGGAAGATTTATTAGAGAGAAAACTAGAGGTGGAAGATTACACACACACACAAATTATGCAAATGGTAACCAACACCCTCTCCATGTGTGGAGAGGGTTCTATTTATACCCTTGAGCCATGAGTGGCATATGGGCTTTCTAACTTGGGCTGGGCTTGGCTTTTCTTGGGCTTTGAGCCCGCAACACAGACAATATTAGATTACAATCCAAGCCCGTTGAACCCGACTAGCCTATTACTTAACAAGACTAATTACGACTAATAAGACCGATAACATTCTTGTTCGACTTATATAAAATTAAGGCTAACAATCTCCCCCAATGTTGAGGTCTCTTTCTTCAAACTCCTCCGTACTACCGATGACGTTGAAGATCGTGTGATCTTTTTGACGTTTATGCTTTGCCTTGTTTTGGTCTTGTCTTGTTTGTAATGGCTTTGATCATTCATGCTTTGTGATCTTGATTTTGAGCCTTTATGTTTTGACTTTGAGTTCTTGAGATCGTTATCTTGCATCATCTCCTTGACATGAATCATCTTGATTTGACTTCCTTGATCAACTTGTGCTCTTGACCAACATGCTCATACTTGTTACATTCTTGTTTGACATATGTGATTATAAGTCTAACAATCTCCCCAATTGATGATTCTTTATTTGACTTTGAGATCTTGATAGTGGGGAAGTTTTGAATCAACTATCTGACTTTGAATGATTGACTTTGAAATTTGAGTATGAGCATGTGGTTTATGAATCCGACTTCACTGGAATGAGGCTGCAACACCGTCGTCTAAACCTGAAATAAGACAGTTAGCAATAAAAGATGAATATGGCTTTGTCATTCATCTTGACTTCGGTTGCATTAACCTCTGGTTTCCTGTTTTATAGTATAAATACTATACCTGTGATCAGGTAGATTCAAAGAATCTCCTTGACAGGGTTTCCAGCTCAAAGCGTAGGATCTTCTAACACAGATGTATTAGATTCACCATGCTTGCTAGTTCTCATTACCGGAACGTCTCAAAGCAGACAACATGGTAAGAGTGAATCAGATAGTTACTATCTTTCTGATTAAGTCGTCAATTCATTTACTGGACCAAAATTGATATCCAGTTATCACAAGCTCGATTCATGTATAATCTTGCAAGTCACCTACCAAGAGCTTGTTTGATGTTGGCTCAAGCAGGATTTCCATCTTCACTGTGAATACTTAAGTATCACTCGGATGTTCTGGCAAGATCTCAAGGATAATGCGTAGGACTCTTTGTTACAACTTGTGAACTTTGTGGTGTTCAACAAGTGTATTTTGACATTGTGTCCTAATGAGATTTATAATTTGATCTCTTCTTGGCTTTAGACTCGATTTGTGCACTTTTGGTTTTGGTAATCGGAGGCTGGAGCAGTCTGCCACCTATTCAATATTAACAATCTCGGAGTGAGATGTCAATAGATAACGTGTGTATCTCCGTGACAAATGAGACAAGTTTCTTTTGAGAGAAACCCGAATGGCTGGGAAGGGTTGTGCATTGCATCACTGGGTCCATGACGACTTTCTTCAATATCAACAATCATCATTGTGATTTTGATAGATTATGTATTGACCCGGTTTCTGCCTAAGGTGTAAGGAGGGCTTCTTTCTTTTCACCCTTTATCCATACATTTCTTTTTAATTCTTCAACCCCTTCAATGCTTACCAAGACGTCATTACTAACACCTTGTTGTGATTGTTCCAGTGTTAGCTCAATCTTAGTCTGCATTTTTCCCTTATACACATTCTTCTCCAATCATACCTAAGGACTGCTATTTCTAACTATGGAGTGTCCTTGGGTAGATCCCTCCGGTTCTGGTTGGATCGTAGGACTTATACCTAACCTAACCACCTTATGACTTCAGAATCGTCATGAAATTAATAGGTTGTTGGGTATAGAGATCGAACCATAAAACCATTTTCTGACATTGTTATTTTCAAATTTTTTACTCCCCCTTACAATGTGCTCGAGATTCAAAATTCGTTTAGCACATGAAAGAAGAGTTGCACTTAGAGTCTAAAGATCACATTTTCTATATCATATTTTAATTACATTTTCTCCCCTTATTTTAAATAATAAAACACTTAGTATTTAATTGATTAAAATTTTGACATGAAAAATTCCATGGGGAGAAAAATTATACTACGATATTACATGAATTCATTTTCCGATTGCTCCCCTTCAACAGTATATGTGG
Source organism: Tanacetum coccineum (assembly GCA_026074375.1). Classification (NCBI taxonomy): domain Eukaryota; kingdom Viridiplantae; phylum Streptophyta; class Magnoliopsida; order Asterales; family Asteraceae; genus Tanacetum; species Tanacetum coccineum. The sequence goes on from BQNB010001476.1 coordinate 93,234, forward strand.
GATACCAATATTTATTAAAACTTGACATTGGAATGAAAAATTGATATGACACCACAAAATGTTGAAGACGGAGTGAGATGCCTTAGAGAACTGTGTATATTAATAATTAACATTATAAGTTTCCACATTTTAATTTCACAGAATGTTTTTGGATACATAAAATTGACATTTATGTGATGTATCCGACGCATTAAAAGGCATTGTTTTTTAAAAAGCTCCCCCTCAGAAATTGATTCACATAGAATGACATTCTACGAACTATAATTCTTTGAAAATTATTCGAGGAAGGGAGTGTTAAACACACAATTTTAACAAATACCACTTTTTATGGAGAAAAATACAAATTATATTGTAAGACAATTGGGACATGAAAGTCTTTTTGAAATTGTGTTTAACGATTTAAAAACATGATAGAAGATTTCTATTCTTATTTTAGAGTTAAGCGCACTGAGGCGTACACTCCCTGTGACATTCGAGAGAGTTATGATGAAATGTATAAGCTAGAGAAAAATTTAGAAATGACATGTTTTGAAAGCATTTGAAACTCCTGTTCGAACTTCATTTACACGCCCGTGTCGATGTTAATCAACATTTCTAGGTACGTAAATGTTATCGATTCCAAGAGACATGTCGAGAAGATTCTTTTTGGTATTTTTGAAAATTTTCTGATTTTATATTTTGTTTTTCTAGGTTTTATATTTTTCTATTTTCTTTTTGTTGGTTTTATATTTTTGTATTTTCTTTTTCAAAAATTTTTTATAAATCAAAAATAAAGAGAGAATAAAAATATTTACAAATCGAAGTTTCCATTAGCAGTGACAGTTGTAGCTAGAGTTGAAGTGGATGAAGTTGAATCAGGTTGTTGACGTTTATTTGATGCATCAGTAGTAGTGACAGCGGAAGACTTTAAAACAACTTGATTTTCTCCATTGAAATATTCGTCGAACAAAGGACCGAATAGCACATATCTCCAGCTCTTTTGACGATGTTTACTGTTCTCAGCTGGCTTGATTGACTTCTGTTGACATTATTTGTTGGGTGCGAGGCTTGAACCGTTTTGTTCAAACGTCATTTGACATTGAGGTTCGAGGCTTGATCTGTTGTGATCAAACGTCATTTGACATTGAGGATCGAGGCCTGAACTGTTGTGAACAGACGTCATTTGACATTGAGGTTTGAGGCCTGAACTGTTGTGAACAGACGTCATTACTCTTGTTCATTAGGTTAGAATTCCTTGAAGCCCTGGTTTATGAGATATCAGTCTTTTCAGCAACCAAACTCTGAGTTCTTCCTTTTTAGGATTGAAAGACTGTTCCTGACTAAGTTTAGAAGTACTGACTGACATCAAGAGTTTGTGGGCATTCATATTGGTTAGTGATATCTGCATTTGAACCATTTGGGGGTTCACTGTCAACCTTGGTTGTGCTAGGAGTGAATATCTTTTCCAGTGTGGATACCCATCAAGACAACGTCATGTAAAATTTTACCCGTCGGTTTCCACCTAAGACAAGATCTGAGTGTCTTGTTTTTCTCATGCACAGCGGAAGTCTTTTTTATTGAAAACCTATATCCTGTAGAGATCTGTTTCTTTCTGGTTCTTAGCGTATTCTTATTGTATCTTATTGGGTGTGTTTCTATTTGTTGTCTTATAGGATGATCCTTAGACACGTGAGTTTACTTCCTTCCAGGGTGTTTTGTTATTCAAGCACTCATGATTTGCATTAAATGACACACTTATGACATGTAGAACAAACAAAAATTGTTTAGAAACTGAGAAAGAACTAGAACTCTTAGAGTGATCTTGCTTTGGGCACAGACCGTTATGTAACGCGAGTACTCTTTTTAGATACCATGAACTCTAAATGTTTTGATTGTTGCTCTAGAGTTTTGGTTTGCTACCATCGCAGTGCGTGCTTTGAAATCTTGCAAAAGGCATCACATAGTTTTTGAGTTCCTATTCTTTCTTGTGTCTTTTTCTAGCTTCATCTTGATACGTGATTATGAACCATGTCATTTGAAATAAATTTGCATGTTCTTTAGAATATTCCCTAGATGAGCTAGATGCAATTCACGTGATCAGGTTTTGCAAAGGGATTCTGTTTTCTTAGGCAAACTATGTTGAGTGATGTTTTGACAAATTCTCTATTTCACATCAACTTTGGTGAGGCAAACCGTTGTTTTTGACATTTGAGCCATTGACTGATTCTAAACGCATTCTCGTTGTCTAACTACTGATTGTTTTTAGTGCGATTTGGTAACACCGGTTTCCCCAGACTGTGGTTTTATCAAACTTAGTATTCTCATATTCCTTTTAACTTCCTTGAGTCATTTTTTAAGGCAGCAATTGCAAAAACCTTTTCTTGAATCTGAGCTTTTAATTCAGCATTATTAGCAAGCAAAGATGTTGTCTGTTCTGTAGTCTTAGATCTCGTGATTTTAATAGAATCATACAAATCTTTGTAAGCTGTTTCAAAGTATCATTTTCCTTATTAGATGTAGCACACATGTACTAATTCGATGTTCATTATTTCAAGTTCATCCTTCCTTTTCAATCTTGGCTTTATTACTTGTGTCCTTAAAATTTGACCATGTTGCCTGATTTTAAGATTGATTTGGTATTTTAGTTCGCGAGCAATGCATGTCTTCCATTCTTGAAATAATCTTTTTGAAATTGGGCAAAACTGTTCTTTGAGCAAAATTTTTCAGACTACCTCGAGTGATTGTTTTGAGAATTCAGTTGTCTGGTTATAGGTGTGATGAATCAAGCATAGCATTTTAACTTGACCATGGTTTCAGGATACTGGTCTAACCCATACCTTTCATTAATGATTTAGGTTTAGGTTGCTCAGTATGCTGTTGTCCTATAGCAAAGATATTGCATTCAGCAGTCAATTGTACCTCAGCCATTGGCTCTTCGTCATAAATGGGTCTGATATCTGCATCATCAGCATCTGTATCATTCCCTGACCTGCTGCTGTCATCTTGCACTGTTGAGTCTGTCCTAATGCTTTCTGTGTCAACCAAATCAGCATCCAATGCTTTACCCGTATCAATCTTACTCTCTTGCGTCTGCATCTGTCTTTTATTCACCCTTCTTTCATACTGTCTTTGATGACGTGTTCTTTCAGCAACGGACTTCTTAACATTACCCAGGTGTTGGAGTAGTGTATCTCTGAAGTGTTGAACCTCGAGTCCAGTGTATTCAACAAAGTACGTGTCTGTCATTTGACTGTCATAATCCAATGTAAACTTTGAATTGATGAACTTCTGGAACTGGTTGTTTACCACCCAAAAGGCTGTCATGGATCCATCTTCTTGAAATTCATCTTTGTCAAGTTGCTTTTGTAGTTGATCTACGTTGAGTAGCATTGTTCTTGTGAAAGTATCAACATCTTGACCAAAGATTGACATGAATGCCCGTTTGAATCCATGTTCGATGCGAGTGCCTTTTAAGTCATCTTTTGAAAGAACTTGAAGGTGTGAATGAAGAGATCGAAAATATGCCATGCATCTTTCTTTTGCTTTTGACATCTTGTATTTGATTGCATGCACATCTTTTGTTTCAGAATTCAAGCTGCATTCCTTTACTAATTTGCTGGATGCAATCTCTGAATTACTGTCTTCTTTCTCAGAACAAGTGTTTTGTATGATAGCTAAATTAACTTTCAATGAATCAACATTCAATGCTGGAATTGGATTTGATTGATCTTCTTGTGTTTGCATCAACTTCTTTTGTTTCAACAATTGTGGAGTTCGTTGTTGATGAAGAATTAACTCAAGCGTGTATTTCCCGAGGGAATCCATGTTAAAGATCATTGCATCGTAAAATGATTGAGCATCATATCTTGTATAATTCTGTATACGCGCTTTTAATTCTGAATTGAAAGTATTTTCAAATGTTGTTCTGAGTTTTGTCAAAGTAGTCTTGCAATCAGTCTGAGAAATTATTTCTTTGGTAAGATGATTTTCTAGTAAATCCAAGTCTTGAGAGAATGTTCTCTTAAAGATATGCATGTTACCAAAATCTTGTAAAGTTTCTATGAGAAACTTGAGTTGTGACTGAATTGCTCGAAGATTGTTCATACATTTAATTCTTGAAAGTTATGTCTGCTCTTGAACTTTAGAAATTGAACAAGAAGAAACTGTGTCATTCTGAAGAACACTTGATGTTTGAGTTTGCAAATTGTTATTTGAGTTTGACATTGTGAATGATGTTGTGAATGGATATCGGATCTTAAGTGTTATGAAGTGATTGATTGTGGTTTTAAATGAATTAACGTTCATGGGATTTTACAAATCTTTGATTAAAACCGAGAAAAGAATCTTGATGTTATGTTTTGATTAAACGGTGATTAATAGATTCCCAAATTCGGTCAAATACCACCTGATGCGCGGATCGACCTTCGCGGTAAGGTCAAAATTTTTTTCGGGAAATTAGGGTTTCAAAACATAGGTTTTCAATAGACAAAACGCAATGACTTTAGTCAAAACGCAACTTAGTCTTGATCAAAACGCAGTGACATTCATTTATCAAAACGCAATGTCTATCTTGGCAAAACGCAATGGCTTCTTTGATCAAAACGCAATGTCTAAAAAAATTGGGCAGAGTAACGTCTAGTCAAAACGCAATGATGGTCTTCAAAACGCAACCTGTGGAGTCAAAACGCAACAAAAAAAAATCAAAACGCAGTGACTTGAGAATCAAAACGCAACGACTTGAGATCAAAACGCAGCGAATCTTATCAAAACGCAATGATACTAGTCAAAACGCAACGAAGCTAATCAAAACGCAATGACTTTTGTCAAAACGCAGCGAATCTTATCAAAACGCAATGATACTAGTCAAAACGCAACGATGCTAATCAAAACGCAATGACTTTTGTCAAAACGCAACGACGAACACCCCTTCAGATAGGCAAAACGCAGCCAAGAAAAAATCTTCAAACTTTCTTGTAAGCTACGAAATGATGTTAAAACCACTTAGTAATGATGCAAGGAAGTGATCTAAGCCCAAAAGTACAAGTCTTTAACACATTTAACCACGAAACAAAGATCAAAGTTGATTTTTTTTCTTGCTTTTTTCTTTTTTTCGAACCAAAGAAAAAAACCAACAAAAACCCACGAATTTTTCACAAATCAAACACTAAACACCCCTTGGCGAGTGATACCACATGTTATCCCACTAGTTTAATCCATTACACAACTATAATCTATACCAAGATGCTAGAAAATAAGAAGAAATCTTAGAGAGAGAAAGTAGAGAGAGAAACAAGAAGATTAGATAGAAAATGGAGAGTTACAAAAGATAGAAAAAGCAACCAACACCCTTCACCAAGTGTGGTGAAGGGATATTTATACCCTTTTGCCTTAAGTGAGGCGAATGGGCTTCTAAACGGGCCGGGCTTGGTTTAACTTGGGCTTTGAGCCCGAAACACGGACAATATTAGATTACAATCCAAGCCCGTTGAACCCGACTAGCCTATTACAATACAAGATCTAGTTTGACTTTCTAAGACCGATAACATTCTTGTTTGACTTAATATAATTAAGGCTAACACTTTTCAACTAATTAAATTACCACAAGTCTTACACAATCCTTTATATCATATGTCATACATATATTAGTGTCCATAGGTCCATTTTTTGTCCACATGAGTCCATGATATCAATATTAACAAGCCATTACATCACATGAAAATATAAACTCTCCATAAGTAACTTTTAATTACAAGTTTACACTTGAACTTTTTATACATTAACCAAGTGTGTACAAGAGGTATACTTCCATTATAACCTTATTTTAGTATTCATATAACATAAACAAAAGTCCATAAACAAGATTAATAAGTCATTTGCAATACTTTTACTTGTAACATATTAAGAAACCTTAAAAACCCTAATCTTGCATTAACACTTTTTAAGCTTAACCAAGATTGTAAATGTAACACCCCCATTTATACATATAGCATCGGAAGCTAATCTGGGGTATTACTTATGGTACAACAGTCATAATCATAGAAAACGAATCAAAAAGAGTCATTTTTTAAAATAACTTATCATTCATTATTTCTTCAGAGTTTTTACAAATAAGAGGTTCCCAAAATCTATACAATAAAGTTGAGGATTTTACCCCAATTCTAACCGGTAAGCGATACACTATCTTCTCTAATTAGTGTGCTTAAGCATAACATTGATTTGCATGTTGATTTTGTAGTAAGAAGAAGCAGGAGGTTGTCTAATATGAAGTTGGAGAGTGATGGAGATGATGAGGTGATTGATTTAACTCAGGCCCTAAGGAATGATGTTGTATCAGGTAAAGATTTATCATTTAAATCACCTCATTATTGTTTTTTATGTGTCGTATTTAATGTTGTAATGTAAATTTGGGATGGAAACTCACAAAGTCTAATCTATTTATATTTGTCATTTGAATAATTTTTTTTTTTAGTGTAACTCAAATTTGTCTTTTGAATCCATTTTTATGTGTTAATGGTATATCAATTATTAGTTTGTATTTCAGAACCTATATCAAAACTTTTTTTAATGGTGTTTGGGAAAACATTTGAATGGTTTCTTTGGTACATCAACAAAGTCGTATTGGTGTTTAAACCCAAATCCCTTATCTGCAATTTTGGTACAAAATTGCCACTGACTACAAACTTCCTGCGGAACGGGGTGTTTGGTCCGCGAAAATCGTATATGCAATTCTCTGTTACCAAAAGGGTGTTTGGGATAGACTTTTTTATAATTGTATGTGTGTCACCAAATGGTTTTTAGAGTTAGATTGTTTATAAATATGAATTACAAAAGAATATGGCGTAAAGTTAACAAATTTTTTTGTGAATGAATGCAACAGGTGGTGAGGTTTGTAGATTTCTTGGCATACCGAAACCACCCAGCACAAGGAGTAATGAGGAATGCTGCATGCAAGATCCTAAGGTTGGGGTGTATGACCAAGAAAAACTTCATTGACTATGTGGTTTTTGAAAAGCGCCATATGGAGACCTACATAGGTGGCGGGGAATATGATGACCTTTGTAGACTTAGAAGAAAGTGTAAGGCGCATAAGCTGCAGCTTGATGAACTGCGTTTAAAGTATGCAGCGAAGATTCTGTTTTCAGAAATAAACTAAAGGAAATCAGATTTCGAAGTTGAAGCTGAAGCGTACAGGCAGTTGCCGTTAGAAGAACGACAAAGGTTAGATGGGGCTGCCTTTGAAACAGTAAAAGCACGTGTGACACGTATGCTGTAGTGTCGGTTGGTTTTAGGTATTTTGAATAAGTGGTAGACACCTTTATAGGCTGCTTTTGGTCTAGCACAAACTTGTCTATTCAAATGGGTTTGTAGTTTGTTTCTTTTTTATTTTTGGTTCGGTTGATTTTAGGTATTTTGAACATACGTTTAGTTTCGGCTATATGCCAATGGAACTGATGTGTACCAACGCCAATCTTAAGTTATTTATTAATGAATATTATCTAAATTAAGTTACCATGTTATAGTTTTGTTTTTTTTTGGTATCCAAGTAAAAGGGTGGTTGGTTCGGGGTTTTTTTCTCACTTATTATTTCCTAAAAAGGAGTTGTATTAATCTAAATTGTTAGTGTTAAAGACCATTATGAATGCCTATAAGTCTGCACCATGTGTATTAATCTTAAGCTGATACAGAGTAGCATGCAACATTTGTACCAATTATTTTTATTAAGTTTGCAATCTGTTACTGGTTTGGTAGTTTTTTATTTTATTTAATCGTGCTTTAATTAATATGCACTCATATGGGTGTTTGTTTCAGTGGATCAACACCTTTTTTGCAATTTTTTTGCTTTTTAAACGGTGTTTGGTTCAGGTGGTCAGCAAGTTTATAGCTGCTAATACAAGTATGCCCATTTGTACCCGCTGAACCATAAATAGTTTCTTTTATTTTTATCATTTGATTGTCATTAATTTTTATTTGTACCGCTTGCGTGTTATCCTTGATCTTAAAATCAAGCACATATCCAAAACCCATTTTAATTTATTTATACTCATATGGGTGTTTGTTTTAGTGGATTAACACCTTTTTAAACCAACTGATATAGAGAAGTAAATAGCAAGCTGATACAGGATCTACATGCTGATAGCAATACAAGCTGATACAAGTTATGGGAATCTACATTGTACCAACTAATAATAAGATTGTACAAGTTACTAAAACACCTAGTGAGTTGACGCAGATATGCACCGTCTAATAATAAGATTGTCCTGCTTAACTAAGAATGGTGAACATATTAGGTCATGATGTGCTGATCGAAAAATGGTTTAAGCAAACAACCTTGTGATATCAATCAACTATCACACATGATACATATAGAATTTTATTTTACAAATTTACTTTTTTTTAAATAAAAGACTGACCCAAACACTCATGAAGATGATACAAAGCTGATACAATAATCCAATACAGAGAATTACTAAATGTAGTCTTCGAAACACAATCTAAATTAAATTTACCGAATCCAAAAATCCATAAACAATTACCTTTATATTCGGGTCAAAACACAACTAAAACCTTGCTAATGTACCAAATATGATACAACAGCTGATACAAAAAACTCTGTTAGTGCAAATATTACGATATTTAATCTACACAGTCTCGTTTGTTTTTGTTGATTGACAAACACATAACTATTATACAGTAACAATAAAATGTATAAGTTACTTGTAGATATCGTATTTTGTCTCAACATACATCATCACTCCCATGTCTCGACTCCTCGTATGTTGCAACACAGGTTCGTACATGTTTGTTATGTTGCATTATGATCAAACCTCTTTTCACATTTTGCATTCACAAGTATTTTTATACAAATAAACCGGTTTTAAACAAAACGTTTTACAATCAACTTAGGCTAAGGTTTTATTAATGACAAAACATAACAAACCATTTTTCTCAAACCTCTTATTATCTCAAAACATGATTTCTTTACTATCTCCCAACTTTGTAGAAAAGCACATGCAACTTGAAAAAGTGTACAAATTTTTAAACCCTAACTTTACACAAAATCATCTTACACTTATTAATTTAATTACTCATTCAAGTAATATAATCAAAATGCTGCAATCCCGAGGAAAATCTCATAAGATTACACAAGATATCTCAAGATTTTGCAAATCAAAATCCGGATTTGTATGTTTACTGTATTCCGGTGCCCTTAGTTTTGCAAGCCGGTGCCCTCTGTCAACAGCACCGGCAGAACCGGCATACAGTAAACTTTTTGGCTATAAATACCAAGCCATTTCTCATGTTTTCACACACCTTTCACACACATTTTCTCTGCATTTCTCACTCATTTAGATCAGTAGCAATAGTCATTAAACACATCATTCTCATGTATCATAATGCTTGTAATAAAAAACATTCATCTTGTTGTAAGCATACTCTTATGATGATCCAACCAAAGCAAGCCTTGAAGATCTTGCCATTTCCATCCACCATCAAACATACCCATATGAAGATCTACAAGATTGGAGATCTCATCATCTACATCCATTTAAAGGCTTCTCATCAATGGAAGTAATTTAGATTCTGGCAATTCATATCATTAGACACATATTGTCGTGGATCATCATTGTTTACTCATTTGTATCATCTTTTGTACCATTTGATTTAGACTAGATGCTTTATGTGTTTATGCCATAAAACACAAGGTTTGTTATGTTGGGCCATAAAACATAACGGGGTTTTGGGTTGGTTCTACCCTTTGTGTAAGAACCCGGTATTTAGCTTTGTACCGGATAAAGTGTAAGCGACGATGGGTTGGTTCTCCCGGTGATTAGGACTCGGTATTTAGCTTAGTACCGGATAAAGTGTAAGCGACGTTGTGTAAGGTTTTCTCCGCCGAAAAGGGAGCATGTTGATCTAGTGAAGTAACTTCCCCTCGGAGTTGGGTACTCAGGAGTGAAGTAGGCGGAGAGGAGCTCCGTAGACCGAACCACAATAATCATCGTGTTCTGTTTTGCATTTCTTTTCACATCGTTATTTCTTTACTTTTTAAAATTGCTTCAGTTACTGCTTATGTTTATTATGCTTGTTTACTCGATATAGTCATGGACTATTATTAGTACTTTTCCTATTAAGTCATGATTGTTCGGGCATTTGATACAAAAAGTTTTTAGATTTTAATCAGAAACGTATTCACCCCCCCTCTACGTTTTCCATAATTGGTATCAGAGCCATGTGGCTCTAGTTTTCAAAACAAATGGTTTTCAAAACCGAGTACGATCCGTGTATCAAACTATCCGAAAAGCGGGACTTAATATGAAAAGTATGTCGTTGTTTTATTCTTAGAAGTCTTGATTGTTGAATATCGTTGTTATACAAGCTTGAATAAGGTCTAAAATCTGTTATATAAGTTTACCTTAAAGCCTACCAAGTGTTGACTCTTTTCGTCGGGTCAAAATAAGCGTTTTTGGAAAATTCGTTCAGACCGGCGGTTCTGTTCGATAACAAGCCGGTTCCATTCAAGGAACAGAACCGGCCAGCCGGTTCTATAGTACACTTTACAAAAATTTGATCAACTTCAAAAGGTCATAAAAACTTAACCGTAAATCCGTACAAGTCGTGCCACCTATCGTTTCAAAGATAATTGAGTCTAGTTTCTAATAAAGTAGGTTAGAGGTACTGATTATAAGTTCAAGTAAGTCGAATTTGCAAAATACCACAAAGTGTCCAAAATTTCAAGTTTTGTATTAACATAGAAACTCAAACCTTTGAGTCGGGCAATTTTGGTTGGTATCCTTTGAACTTTGATACATCCTTCTTTGAAAATAAAGTAATTTGGCCATTAATCAAGCTTGGTATACATCGTCATACTCATCGCAAGGCGATTTTTTTTTTCCGTATGATATGTTATATGATTTGTCGTTCTAGTTTGCATTGCTTGTATATATTGATTGTATGCTTATCTCTCATTACATTTGAGCTTGCTTATCTGTGAAACATAAAAGTCAACCTTGTCATGTATTTTCCTTCGCTTTGTATGTCAATTTTGATTCTTAAAAGAAACAATATAGTTTCAAAAGGGGTGTTTGGGTTAACTCATAATTTTGTCAAAAATATTTTTTTTGTAAATGTTTCGGTATCTCTCATTAGTAAAATTAATGACTTGATGTGTGATGTGCTATATGACTACTTATTTGCCTTGTTTACATCTTATCTTTGCGTCTTGTTTGTTTATGGATCATAAGTGTCTTGTTTGGCATATTTGCTCATTTGTTTGTCATCTTTATGTTTTCGCACAATAGGGCTTATTGCTAGGTCTTGTGCTCCTCATAATAGACATATATATCTTTTTGTGCAATATGATATATCAAAATCATAGATCATAGCTCAATTTACATTAGTAAAACCTAAGAAGAAGATAAGTATGCCTAGATATAGTGTATTTGAACAAATATCGTTCATAAAAATTATTACACATTAAAGTGAGATTGGCAACTTGATTGTTCATCATCCAAAATACTCAAGTAAAAGAAGAAGTGTAGGATGTCTTGTTGTAGCTTTAAATTTTTTCAAGCGGGTCAAAGGTAATAAGTCAATGTTTTGATTCAAGACGGGTCAACAACTAGTGTTTGGCAAAACCCATAAAGGAAACGATTGTCGCAGTTCATTTAGACAAGTGTGCCTTTGTATTTTAAAGCAAGCATTTAAGAATAAATTCTAAAGTTCTCATTAATTACTCCTTGTCATTATGACTTATAAATACCAAATACTATATTAATAGGGAGTTTCATAATCATATGAGGCCTCTCCGGAGTGTCGTACCGACGAGTTGTGGATTTACGATTTAAAGTTTCCTGGCTCCTCATACGTTCACTACATGACCTCTAAATTTAATGATAGCCCAAAAAAATGATAGTATGATACCCCATTTAAAAGTAATGTTCAAATTACATCCTCTAAATTATCAAAACTGTAATAAACCATGCCACTTGCGAAACCACCTAGTTTAGGAAGTTAGTGCTACATGGTATATCTGTTATATTTTTTCAAAAATATAGAAGTCAAGTTTTGGTCATGGGGGCATTCGCCAAAGGTTTTAAAAAAACATTCTTTGTCTTATTGAAGAAAGAGCAATTTCAAAATACTTTGTTAAATTTATCTACACATTATGACATTGTCATTTCATCTAGTCAATTCTCCATAACCACTAGTTCACCAACTTGTTCTCCATCTCCCAAACACCACTAATGCTATGTTTTCCATACTAGTTGTAAATATGATCTTTCCTTCGTTAGTCTATCATGACATCTTGCTTTGCATATACATGTGTTGATTGAATGTTCTTGTTTGATTATTTGTCTTTCATTATTTTGTCTTGAGAGCTATTTGATTATTGTCAAATACTAATCCTTAAGAAAGGTTGTGTTTTTTAAAATGCTTTCTGCTTTTATTGGTGATGACTAAAATATTAAGGCTTAAACATGAACTTGCATGATTCTTGTGCATATTTTGAATTAATTTGTCCTTATATGACACTCGTATGATCTCATTATTTATCATTTTGATATATGATGATTTTGATTTGAATATGTCTAGGTTTAATAGTTCTTGTTCCTTGTTGGCTTTCCTTTGTTCTATTCGTATGACGTTCTAGTTTATGCATGCTCAATTATAGCTTACATGATATTCTCATCTTGCTCCTTATATGTCAATGTTATATGATTTATTTGCTACCTGTGCATTTATGTTATGTCCAAATATTTTGGGAAGTCTGGGATCTTCATTTTGAAACCGTATTGTTTTAATTAAGAACTAAAATCGAGAACAAGCGAATGAACAATGTAACAAGGTTGATACTTATAAATGAACTCAAATGCAATAAGAGATCTCGTGCCTATTTGTTTCCTTTGGTTCGTATCCTTCGCATCATTGTTAGTGCAATCGGACTGCTAATCTAATTCATATTCTTCCCTATGCTTGTGTTTGGTTGATCTTCTTGGAAAATGTTCTTGTATGAATGTTTCTTTTTCTTAAATCATTTATGTTTGAATTCTTGAATGCTTGTTTGTTGTCTAAATTGTTTATGCCTTTGGTTGGTTTTTATGCAATTCATACTTCTTCATTTTCATTTTCTTGTTGTATTAAGGAGCGTTTGGAATAATCAAGATATGTAGGGTATAAGCGTTGAATCTTACCCATGAGATTTTGGATTAATCTAGTAAATGATCAATTGATCAACAATATAAGTTGAAAATCATGTTAGAATAATTTTGATCACCTACTAGAGGAATTTAGGAACATTGCTGCTGCAAGCCGGTTCTGTTTGCAGCAAAGCCGGTTCTGTTGAACTAATGGAACCGGCTAGCCGGTTCTACAGTAGGCATTTTTGCCATTTGGGGTAGTTAACTTTTTAATCCGACACTTAAAGTAGATTATTTAGACTTGTATTAAGGTCGCCCAATAGTTGGTTTTGATCTATCTAGCTTAAGTAAGGTCCATCAAAATTTCATAGATCATCCAATTACTTTTCGAACGCATACTATGCCTTGTTTAAGATAGTTTCAACCTACGACCTCTTCATTTCTTAGTTTTTCCTATTTGTGTGTCTATTTGAAAACATGTTTTGTTCATATACATGTCTATCTATGTGTCTACTAATTAAAGTCATATCTGTGATAATACTTTGAAAAAGTTTTTACCTTCATACTTGTTGGTATAATGTTTTTAACTATCATGTTGTGAATGAATTCTTAGCTTCTATCTTGTACTAACTCTTTGGATTGTGTAGGTCGATTAAGATCAATTTCTTTACAAGATTACTTTGTGCTCATTCCGCACATATACATACTTAAAAATCCATATCTCTTTCATTACATGTTCATACATGCATATTCATCATCACTACTTTAATAATAAGCATACATTGTTAGTTACTTGCATTGTCATCACCATCTTCCGCCACCTATTTTACTACACTTAAAATTGTCATATCTATCACCTCTATTGCTTCATCAACCCAACAAGGTAAGATTTTGAGTTAAACCCTTTTACTAACTTAAGTCTTCAGTACAAAAAGTATTATTATGAATCCTTCCTCCACCACCACCATAACCACAACCCTACCTGTGACTCAAAACCAATTCAACTTATGATGGATAAATCCCCTTTTACATATCTCGATACTCATAAGCTCATTTGCCTATATTGTCAAAAGCCAAGTGAATTTCGTAACGAAATGCGTCTTATTCCCAAACACATCCTTTCAACCTTAACAACCTCGCCACCAAAACCAACCACGATGATGCAAGTAATAAGATTATACATTTTAGCTTACTTTTCTAGGAGTTCCTTTTAGTGAATCATATTTCATTTTAGTTCTAGAAGAGTCATATCATATCATATACACATCTTATTATATATGACTTCCTCGAAAGACGAAGTACATATTTCACTAAGTTTTCTTTTTATAGGTTCAAGCATATACACTTTTGTGGTATATTGGCTTACTCATTCCAAGGATGAAGTTTTGCAATCATATCCATTTTTATTTTTGTAGTTTCAATTTGACAACCCTCGAGCAAGGGGAGAATCGTCAAGAAAAAAAAATTTCCCACATAAGTCGTCTATACACTGTTGACATATTATCTACGGACAAAATCTATTATTGCACTAATCGTTTGTTTTGTAGGATCATACTTGACGCCCTTGAGCAAGGGGGAGCTTCCGTCGAGCTTTCATAGCATGCATATTATATATACTTTGTTGTATATATTTTACTCGTCCAAGGATGAATCTAGTTTTGCACTAATTTTGTTTGTAGATTTTTTCATATCTTGATGCCTTGAACAAAGGGGAGCACTCGTCAATGGGGAGCATGCATGCAATTCATCATATTTCATACTCTTTATGATTCGAAAATCCTTTGTGTTTTCCCGCCAAAAGAAAGATGTCATTTTCTTCATCATATAGTTATCATATTTTTATATTGCACGAAACTAACCGTTTTGTAGGTAAAGCTTTCAAATTTGATCCATGGATCCACTATAGACCAAGGACACTTTCCTAGAGATGCAACAACATAAGGGGTTAGAGTAGACTATTTAACTTCACCAGGGATGATGCAAGCGTCCAGCCCTTTTCAATGAAGTAAACTCCAAGGACACAGACCCCTTTTGTTTTGACAAAAGGGAGAAGAAGTTGTAACAGAGAAAGGTAATTAAAGGTAGTACGCGGATGCAAGGAACTTTACCTTTTTATGAAATATTAACGTTTAACGTTTGTTTGTCACAACAAAAAGGAGAGATTGTAGTGCTAATATACGTATTTAATCAACACAATCTCGTTTTTTTGTTTGAAGACAAAACACATAACTTGTAATTACATAAAGTAAAATGTACTAGTTACTCGTATATCTATTTGTCTCAACATACATCAACATCTCTCCATGTATTGACTCGTATGTTGCAACACAGGTTCATATATGTTTGTTATGTTGCATTATGATCAAACCTCTTTTCACATTTTGCATTCACAAGTATTTTTATACAAATAAACCAGTTTTAAACAAAACGTTTTACAATCAACTTAGGCTAAGGTTTTATTAATGACAAAACATAACAAACCATTTTTCTCAAACCTCTTATTATCTCAAAACATGATTCTTTCTAATCTCCCACTTTGTAGAAAAGCACATCCAAACCTGAAAAAGTGTACAAACTTTTTAAAACCCTACTTACACAAAATCATCTTACACTTAATAATTTAATTACTATCAATTTAGTATATAATCAAATGCAGCAAATCCAAAGAAAATCTCATAAGATTACACAAGATATCTCAAGATTTTGCAAATCAAAATTCAGATTTAGTTACTGTATTCCGGTGCCCTTAGTTTTGCAAGTCTGGTGCCCTCTGTCAACAGCACCGGCAGAACCGGCATACAGTAAACTTTTTGGCTATAAAATTACCAACCTTTACTCAGCTTTTAACACACTTTCACACCCATTTGCTTCTGCATTTTCTTACTCATTTAGACAGTAGCAATATCATTAAACACCCTCATTCTATGTGATCAATGCAATCTAACATTCAATCGTGTTGTAAGCTACTCTTTATGATGACTCCAACCAAGCAAGCCTTGAAGACTTGCCATTTCCATCCACCATCAAACATACCCATATGAAGATCTACAAAGGATTGGAGATCTCATCATCTACATCCATTTAAAGGCTTCTCAATCAATGGGAAGTAAATTTAATTTGGCATTCCATATCCCATTAGAACACATTTTCGGTGGATCATCATGTAATACTACATTTGTATCATCTTTTGTACCATTTGATTTAGACTAGATGATTTATGTGTTTGTGTCATAAAACACAAGGTTTGTTATATTGGGCCATAAAACATAACGGGGTTTTTGGTTGGTTCTACCCTTTGTGTAAGAACCTGGTATTTAGCTTTGTACCGGATAAAGTGTAAGCGACGATGGGTTGGTTCTCTCGGTGATTAGGACTCGGTAATTATGCTAGTTACCGATAAAGTGTAAGCGACGTTGTGTAAGTTTTCTCTGCCGAAAAGGGAGCATGTTGATCTAGTGAAGTAACTCTCGAGTTGAGGTACTCGGGGAGTGGAGTAGGGCGGAGAGGAGCTCCGTGACCGAACCACTATAAATCATCGTGTTCATTTGCTTTCTCTTTACATATCGTTATTTCTTTACTTTATAATTATGCTTCTTTACTGCTTGAAGTTTATGCATGTTTAACTCGATATAGTCATGGACAATTATTATTACTTTTTTCCCTATTAAGTCACGGATTGTTCAGAGCATTTGAATACAAAAAGTTTTTTTTTAGATTTTCATCAGAAACATACTCACCGCCCCCCCCCCCTCTACGTTTTCCACAAACTCATCCAGAAGATGTAGCAAGATCAGCACAAATACTGGATGTAGTCCTCCGAAACACAACTGATTCAATATATGTTTTATCGAAAACCCATTAACAATTTACCTTTATATTCTTGTACAAAACACAATTAAGACCTTTTGAAAACAAGTTGCTGATACAAATAACAACTGATACAAAAAGTAACCGGGAAAACCATTAACAGTCTGTTGTTACGAAATTTGTTGATTACTCACCATAGAAGTTTTGCATCGTGTTTTTAGACAAAGCAAGTTAGACCACGTTGAAACATTAAAACATTTTTTAACCAATTCCCTAATTTGTAATTTGATGATAAAGCCAATTTGGTAATGCGAATTTGCTTTTCCAAACACCCATGCACATAATCCATCAGCAAACCCAATATGTAAACCCTTTATGCTGATACAAACCCAATTTGCAAAATAAATTAGGGCTGACCCCCAAACAACAAGAAACGTCTTACATACATTCATGTAATATCCATATCCTTGATCTAATATACTAGTAGAAAAAACACTGACAAGCTATACATAGATGCCACCAGCAATACAAACAAGATACAGAATGTGATATAAATATTACCAAACACCCATCAAAGACCAGAGTATACAAAGGTGAACCGAACGCCCATTAAAACCAATTTGCGGATACAAGATATGCAAGGTGGTGATATTGAAGCTGCAATATAAAGGGTTAAACCAAGATTATGTTTTATTACTAAAAACGTAGCCTAAGTGACTAAGAAATGTTAGAATTTACTGATACGCAATTGCAGACCCAAACACGCATGTCATGTCATTTAATACCCATAATACATGATACATGAATGAGACCCAATGAAAATAAACAAAATGAATTTCGTTAAAAGTGATCCAGAAAGAAACATAAAAATCCGACGTAAGTAATAAACCAAAAACTATAAGAATGAAAACAAAGCAATGAGTTTGTTTCAACGCAAAATCAAATGAATAAGTTATCCTGAGGCGTAGTTGGGATCGACCATCTCTTCATTAGAACCTTTCTTCTTGTTGGGACGGTTTATGTTCACTAAGTCCAAACTCTTCCATTATCTCCTTTCACTGTTCGTCAAACACATCAGCTTCAATCTTGTCGGTCCACACAATGTCACACAAACGCCTTTTAAAATCGGTGTTGCTACACAAGGCTGGTCCAACCTACAAGCATATTAGAATGTATCAGTGTGATTATTGATAATGATCAATGTGGTGAAAAAAGAACTTTTGTAGGATTGGGTGACTTGCAATAGGAAGTGAATTGGGTGGATTCATATAAAAAACATAATTCTAACACAAATCCAATTTTCAAAAACCATTTTTGTTAGCAAACTTATATAGGAAGGACGTTTCGCTAAATACCCTTAAATGGTGCTGAAATCACGACATACACACCAAAACATAATATGCTAGTACAACAAACAGTTATTTAAATAACTTTTTTTCAAAATAAATAAAAAGATCCTTGACCCAAACAAATACCCCTTTTTAAAAAAATTGTTTAGCTACTGCTAGACCAATTTAATTTCCGGAACAAAAAAAAACAAACAAAACATATTCATCGCGTGATATTTGTGGTGAATTTTGGAAAACCTATACCGTGTACATCAAAATAACCCGCAAATGCCGTAGCATTTTAAACAAAAGCAGTCCCAAACACCCTGAAATTACATGATTCAGTAAAAGCAGTGGATGATGAAATAAAAGCACATGATCAAATAAAAACAACACTTAAAGTTGGTCTATACATACTGATAATGATAATGATACATATAAAGCCAATGAATTTGTTACCTTCAGTATGATGATCAAAGACCTGACTTATTTCTATGGATTCATTCGTGACGGAAAAAATAATAACATGAATTGAATGGATAGTATGATATGATGATCAACGACCTGAATTATTTCTATGGAATCATTCTTCCTTGTATAATAATAACTGTAAGTGAATGATATCGTGCTAGAATCTAGGATGTCATTGAATTCGTGCATGGTGATATTGTTGGCTAAAGAACCGGGCAAAAAGAAATGCTTATGATAAAAAGGTAACATTACTAAAATGCCCTTAAGGCCATACAAATTAGTTTTTATTAATTTTTCTTTTTTTCTTTTTTGTGTTTCAAATTTATTGTCATTTGCCTTAATCCTATTGGTCCATTAATGGTTTTTATTTTTATAACTTTAAGTTGGTTCTCATTTGAACCCAAATCTATAATCTATACTACATATAAAACATTTTGCCCCAAATGCTTAAAACTGAATTTCTTAAAACTGAATTTCTTAATCAATTAATGCTTCAAACACAAATGAAGCAAAATATAACAGTTATAACACGCATATAAAGATGTGCGGCATACATATTATGGAGACTTTTTAATACCATGTAATAGTGATTGTTGAATTTTGGGTCAAATGTTTTGAATTATTGAAAGTTGAAAAGTAAAGGTTGTTCGGATTCTATTATAACCCATCTTCAGATCTCATTTTCTCATCTCTCCTCGGAAAAAAACACACATACACCAAAAATCCATTTCTCTACTCTCTTAATAAAAACCACGACCCCATCGTTCGGCTGCCACCAAACACCACCAGCCGCTGCTCACCAAACCACTGGACCTGCTGTCGTCGTTGTTGGTTAGTCGGAATATGGTGTGTTTTATATTAATAGTTTGTTAATCTTTATTATAAAGTTTTATTTTTGAACAATTATTATATTTGAGTTTTGTTTATAGATCTATGTTTCTTTTAAGTTTTAAAGGTTTTATTCTTTATAAACCTTTATATCTGTTTATGTTATAACATTTTTTACAGGTGCCGTCGGAATCTTTGCTCGGTACGGATATCTTTGATCGCGAATCTTTGCTCCCGGAAGTATTGGCTCCTAAGAATATTTGGACATAGTCTTGCCGGGCATTATGTTTAACCCGCTGCATTTGCCGGAATCCTCTATGGTTCTCTTAAAAAATTTGTTATTAAATTTTTTGTATAAATTTTACTGAAAATTTTATTTGTGTAAATTTGTTTGAATAGATTGTTTTGTTTGCTTATAAGTTTTATTTATGAATTTTGTTACCTAAATTTGTTGTAACTTTTTTATTAATTGTTTCTTATAATTTGTTAAATTTTTCTTAATAATGTTGTAGTTGGTTGCAATTAAATTATGGTCCTAAATTTGTTAGAAATGTTGTCATTTTGTTGTGTAAATGTTAAAACTGTGTTTATTTACCTCAATTCTACTCATAGAAATTTATTGTATGTGTCATAGTCAACTGAGAATCTTGAATATTGATCATCAACTTTGAATTTTGGTGTGATATGAATTTGAATTATTTGAAATATTAAATGAGTGAAAAACTTAATTTATCTTAAGAAACTATTTAATTAATAAAATACATAGCTGGACGATTGAAAGATATGGTAGTAAGTTGAATTTTGTTCATTGAAATGGTAATAAATTGTGACAAATTTGTATTTATTATGTTTTTATTTTTTTATTTTTTTATTATTTGGTATAGTTTGGTATGATCATGTAAGTAGTAACAATGCAATTTATTAGATTGAAACATATATGTATATTGGAGAGTCTTTATTTTACTAACAATTTTATTTTGATTGAAACATGCAAACGGTAACTTAATAATGTACTACCTATAATTCCTTGAGATTTTAATTACACGTCGATCTTACGTTTCTTGTTACAGCGTTTTGCAATTATAATTTTGAATATTTTCACGTTCTAACTTGAATATTACACAACAGTACCTTACCATAATAAAGTATATCGTTTAATTATGCTGCCTGCTAGGTAATGTTCCGCAGCTATTCCGCTGAGTACGATCTAGTGTGTATACTAATATATATATATAATATATAATAATAGTATTTATAAATATATATAAATAATATATAAATATATATATATATAATATAAATCATATATATATATATATGTTTATTTTTAAAAAAAAAAAAAAAAAACATCATACAAGTTGTCTATTTAAGTATACAATCTACATAATAAATGTCTAAATGGTTATTATTTATTTTTTTTCTTTTTTAAAGTAATAAAAAAACATAAAAACTTGATGAAATTTAAACCACATTAACCTCTAATATAATTTATATATATAAAATTCAACTAATAAGATTTTATTAGATTACTCCTCTTCTTAGAGTTTTTGGTTTCACAAAATTTTAACACATATATTTAATGTGTTTTTGTTTCACCACTAAATTTCTCAACCAAATTTATTAAAGTTTGCCAAAATCATGACAACTTTGGCTTTTTATGACCAATCCATGCAACGATTTTAGCCTCATGTTCAAAATCAAGGCAAGTGGTCCAATTATTTTACAATACAATTGTTATGACAAATGGGTTTGGAGATTCATATCACGGGATTAAATTATTATGGTGTCGTCTCATCATGTCTATGCATGGCTCCTCATTATATAAATATCTCCGTTTTACGTTACTCGAACGTGGAAATCCATTATTCGGGAGGTGCATATGCTTAATAGATCGTGGTGGTGGACCTGGATTTCCTCATGTCATATTCGTGTGGGTAATGGTTTTATCGCACGTCAATTTTGGAATGAAGTTTTGGATTTGGTGACACTCAACTTCGTGTTATTTTCTATGAATTTTGCTTTGGAGATTAATAAAGATTGTACTGTGGCTGATAAACTGCAATTCTCGGTTACCTCTTTCTCTTCGTCGTTCTGTTAGAGGAGGGTTGAATCTACTCATTAGCTCTTCTTTCAAACATATATTGAATCATTGTTGTCTAATATGGAGATAGAGTCGGTGTGGATTTATGGGAAGATGTTTTTTCGGGTCAAAGATGTATCGCATGTCTTCTTGATGAATGTTTTCTTTAGCCGAAAAGCCCGCTACTAGCTACTCTATGGGTTAAATATGTTCCAATAAAAATAAATATTTTTGCTTGGAAGGTTTTCCTGGATCCCGGTTGCCTACTCGATCCAATTTACCAACACCTCGATGTGTTCTAGTTCTAATCTTTTATGGTCCTCTTTGGCTCCTCTGCTCAGGAAGATTCCTCGCACTTGTTCTTCAGTTGCAGATTGGCTACGGATATCGTCAGGCTCGTATGCCGCTGGTGGAATCTATCATGGACGCCCCTTGGTTCATATGCTGATTGGCTTAATTGGTTCAATTCCATCAGATTAAGCTCTAAAGTTAAAGATTTGCTGGAAGGAGTTCTTTATATAAACTTGGTGAGCGTATGGATTTTCCGTAATCAGTTTCTCTTCTCAGTCGAAAGGCCCCTCGTAAAGATTTTATTTTTGACGATATTGTTTCGGCAGCTCTTCACTTGTGCCTTTATAGAATGTAATTGTACTTTTAGTTGGGATAGTTGGTTGCAACACCCCTATTTGATCTCTTTGTAATTCTTTTTCTAGCTTCTTGCTAGTTGGTTTTATAATAGTTGCCGTTCTAAAAAAAAATTGTTATGACAAAATTAATCCGAAACAATTTAATTACTTTATTATATAAAAGTTTTTCCCTTTTACCCCTTAACTTTCTTTTAACCTTTTCTCTTTATCCCCCCTTTCATCCCTTAACTTTATTTTTTCGGTATAAAGTAAAAAAACAACAACCATGCGCTCACTTGTGAACCCAACACACATTCCATACAAGGCTGCTAAAAGAAACTGCTTGCATAAATATTAAATGCATATAATTTTGGTTTTAACAAGAATACAAGTTTCTACATACTAAAAAATATTGTATAATCTCTAAGCTTAGTATAATCACGCCAAGTTTGATCTAAATCTGTCTTTAAATGGCATTTTGACTCGTTCACTGCACACGATTAACGACACCCAACATAATGCCATTAATACAAGTAGCATATTATGAGATGTTGGGTTGTTTCATAAATTTATGTGGCCCTATGCCACGATTGAAAAAGAGCCCCGTTAAACACAAAAAAGAGGTTATATATATAAACTACTCATTATAGGAACCGAAAAACATTAATATTTACAATGATATCAAAACGAATTTGTTATACGCGGTTATGCCTCCCATAATATGTATGTAATAAAAGTGCAAGAAATTTTATGGCCTTCATGAAGCAGTGGCATGTACAATTGCATCACTTGCACTCCTCTAAAGACGACCCTGACGAGATATCCTAGATGGTTCTTGCTAAACGCAATTCCAAGCGTATTACTAAATAGTAAATCCCTTTTAAGAAGTAAAGTAAGATACATCAGAAGTAAAAAATAATAGCTACAAGACCCCAATACTTGATCGGGCATGTAATCTAGAAATGATGTCAAGATAGTTATCAAAGTTTACATCTACCTATGAAGGGGGTTTTTTTGGTTTAGCTAAGTTAGTTAACTTTCGAAAATTTAAATAACAAATTCATTTTCCGGGTCTTATGGCCATCTACTATGGGAGGTTCCATGAAAATGTTTATTGACTTTACGAAAATGATTATCTTTTGTTTCAAACCATAGTAATCTATCTATGTGGCATGAAAAGGTCTTAAGATCCTAAGACCTTTTCAATAATATAATGCATGTGTATTTCTATTGTTATAAAAGGTTTATTGCAATAGTCGGGTATGAGATTTATAATATCAAAAGGTTTTATTAAATTTATATTGACATGTTATAAACCTATTGAAAAGCTCCACCATTGTGGATTCTCTTAAGTTATGTTGTTTAACTTATTTTCATGCGCATATTTTTTTATCGTTGATTCTAACTTTAGGATCTTCTAATAATCAGAAACTTAGAAGAAAGCTCATAACTAACAAATTAATTAAGAAATTAGCTTATGAGAAATAAGCTTTTGTAAATATAAACAGAAGTCAGGGAGCTTTTATTACTATTTATTGAATAGTAAAGTTAGAGGAGGAAAGGCAAAAATGGTCCCTCTAATTTTAAATGCGTCGCAAAAACGGTCCATGTAAAATTGCAATAAACGTCATTGCCATTTACATGCGATTGCAGAAACAGTCATTCCGTTAACTGTTCGTGTAGCTGTAAATTACATGAATGTCCCTCCAATTTTCTTGCACTGCAGTAACAGTTTCAAAAAATTGCAAAATTTGTCCTTACCGTAAATTGCGATTACACAAACAGCTCCTATATTATCTTCATACCCTGCAGCGAAACGCATGCATAAAACTCCTTGTTAGTCTCAAAATACGCTAAAACAATCAATATTTACATAAATAATTGTAATCAATATCAAATCCAACTCAAGAACCACTGATTGCACTCAACCAACCACCCCTTGTGCACTTTTATTACTTTCAAAGATACAAGAAGATGAGTCAATAACTGTGTTCTCACCAAACAGATTACAAAGAAAAAGAATAGTCCCCACTAGGTAGATCCTATCCAACCTCACTACAATCACTCTAACACTCAATAAGCAAGATCAAATAGATTGATCTTCATACAAGACAAACACAACTCGTTATCAAATAATGATAACAAGAATACAAACAAACTTAACAAATGAGAGAGATGAAAACCAGAGAGATACAAAAGAGAGAATACGACTAAATGAATAAACCCTAAGTGTAAATAGCTTCTATATCAGCTATTCACACTTAGGGTTTATTCATTTAGTCGTATTCTCTCTTTTGTATCTGTCTGGTTTTCATCTCTCTCATTTGTTAAGTTTGTTTGTATTCTTGTTATCATTATTTGATAACGAGTTGTGTTTGTCTTTGTATGAAGATCAATCTATTTGATCTTTGCTTATGAGTGTTAGAGTGATTATAGTGAGGTTGGATAGGATCTACCTAGTGGGGACTATTCTTTTTCTTTGTAATCTGTTTGGTGAGAACACAGTTATTGACTCATCTTCTTGTATCTTTGAAAGTAATAAAAGTGCACAAGGGGTGGTTGGTTGAGTGCAATCAGTGGTTCTTGAGTTGGATTTGATATTGATTACAATTATTTATGTAAATATTGATTGTTTTAGCGTATTTTGAGACTAACAAGGAGTTTTATGCATGCGTTTCGCTGCAGGGTATGAAGATAATATAGGAGCTATTTGTGTAATCGCAATTTACGGTAAGGACAAATTTTGCAATTTTTTGAAACTGTTACTGCAGTGCAAGAAAATTAGAGGGACATTCATGTAATTTACAACTACATGAATAGTTAACGGAATGACTGTTTCTGCAATCGCATGTAAATGGCAAAGACGTTTATTGCAATTTTACATGGACCGTTTTTGCGACGCATTTAAAATTAGAGGGACCATTTTTGCCTTTCCTCCTCTAACTTTACTATTCAATAAATAGTAATAAAAGCCTCCTGACTTCTGTTTAATATTTGTAGTCAATCTGTGAGGGCGTTACATTCTCATAAGCTAATTTCTTAATTAATTTGTTAGTTATGAGCTTTCTTCTAAGTTTCTGATTATTATAAGATCCTAAAGTTAGAATTAACGATAAAAAAATATGCGCATGAAAATAAGTTAAACAACATAACTTAAGAGCATCCACAATGGTGGAGCTTTTCAATAGGTTTATAACATGTCAAATCATAAATTTATAAACCTTTTGATATTATAAACCTCATACCACTATGCATAAACCTTTTATAACAATATGAAATACACATGCATTAAATTATGAAAAGGTCTAGGATCTTAGACCTTTTCATGCCACATAGATAGCTTACTATGGTTGAAACAAAAGATAAACATTTTTGTAAGTCGTAAACCTTTTCATGGACCTCCCATAGTGGATGCCCAAAGACCCGAAAATGAATTTGTTAATTTAAAATTTTTGAAAGTTCACTAAATAAGCTAAACCAAAAAACCCCTTCATAGGTAGATGTAAACTTTGATAACTATCTTGACATCATTTCTAGATTACATGTCCGATCAAGTATTGGGGCCTTGTAGCTATTATTTTTTACTTCTGATGTATCTTACTTTACTTCTTAAAAGGGATTTACTATTTAGTAATACGCTTGGAATTGCGTTTAGCAAGAACCATCTAGGATATCTCGTCAGGGTCGTCTTTAGAGGAGTGCAAGTGATGCAATTGTACATGTCACTGCTTCATGAAGGCCATAAAATTTCTTGCACTTTTATTACATACATATTATGGGAGGCATAACCGCGTATAACAAATTCGTTTTGATATCATTGTAAATATTAATGTTTTTCGGTTCCTATAATGAGTAGTTTATATATATAACCTCTTTTTTGTGTTTAACGGGGCTCTTTTTCAATCGTGGCATAGGGCCACATAAATTTATGAAACAACCCAACATCTCATAATATGCTACTTGTATTAATGGCATTATGTTGGGCGTCGTTAATCGTGTGCATTGAACGATTCAAAATGCCATTTAATACAGATTTGATCAAAACTTGCGTGATTATACTATGTCTTATAGATTTATACAATATTTTTTAGTAGTAGAAACTTGTATTCCCTTGTTAAAACTCAAATTATATGCTTTAATATTTATGCAAGCAGTTGTTTCTTTACAGCCTTGATGGAATGTGTGTTGGGTTTCACAATGAGCGCATGGTTTGTTGTTTTTTTACTTCTACCTGAAAAAATAAAGTTAAGGATCAAGGGGGGATAAGAGAAAAGGTTAAAAGAAAGTTAGGGGTAAAATGGAAAAACATTTATAAATAAAGAATTAAATGTTCGATTAATTTGTCATAACAATTTATTTTTAGAACGGCAACTATTAATAAAACAACTAGCAAGAAGCTAAAAAAGAATTACCAAGAGAACTCAAATAGGGTGTTTACACCAACTATCCCAACTAAAAGTACAATTACATCTAGAAAGGCACCAAGTGAAAGAGCGCGAAACAATATCGTCAAAAATAACATCTTTACGAGGGGCTTTCGACGAGAAGAGCAACTGATTACGAAACATCCATACGCTCCACCAAGTTATATAAAGAACTCCTTCCAGCAAATCTTTAACTTTAGAGCTTAATCTGATGGAATTGAACCAATTAAGCCAATCAGCATATGAACCAAGGGGCGTCCATGATAGATTCCACCAGCGGCATACGAGCCTGACGATATCCGTAGCCAATCTGCAACTGAAGAACAAGTGCGAGGAATCTTCCTGAGCAGAGGAGCAAGCGACTATAAAAGATAAGAAAACTAGAACAACCACGATGTGTAAATTGGATCGAGTAGGCAACCGATCCAGGAAAACCTTCCAAGCAAAAACATTTATTTTTATTGGAACATATTTAACCCATCGAGTAGCAGTAGGGGCTTTCGGCAAGAAACATTCATCAAGAAGAATGCGAACATCTTTGACCCGAAAAACACCTTCCCCATTTAAATCTCACACCCATCTATCCTCCATATTAGACAACAATGTCCCTTCAATATATGTTTAAAGAAGAGCTAATTGAGAAGATTCAACCCCTCCTCTAACAGAACGACGAAGAGAAGAGGTAACCGAGAATTGCAGTTTATCAGCCACCGTACAATCTTTATTAATCTCCAAAGCATAAATTCATAGAAACATAACACGAAGTTGAGTGTCACCAATCCAAACTTCATTCCAAAATTGCGTGCGTAAACCATTACCCACACGAATATGACAGTGAGAAATCAGGTCCACACCACGATCTTTAAGCATATGCACCTCCCGAATAATGGATTTCCAAGTCGAGTAACGAAACGGAGATAATTTATATAATGAGGAGCCATGCATAGACATGATGAGACGACACCACAATGAATTATCCCGTGATATGAATCTCCAAACCCATTTGTCATAACAATTGTATTGTAAAATAAATTGGACCACATTGCTTGATTTTGACATGAGGCAAAATCGTGCAATGTGATTGGTCAATAAAAAGCCAAAGTTGAATTGATTTTGGTCAAACTTTAATAAATTTGATGAAGAAATTTAGTGGTGAAAAAAAACACATTAAAATATATGTGTCAAATTTGTGAAAACAAAAACTCTAAGAAAGAGGAGTAATTAATAAAACTTTATTAGTTGAATTTTAAATAAATTATATAGAGTTAAGTGTAAATTTATAAGTTTTTATGTTTTTTAATAACTTTAAAAAAGAAAAAAATCAAATAACCATTTAGACTTTATATATGTAGATTGTATACTTAAAAATACAACATGTATGATGTTTTAAAAATACAACATATATATATATATATATATATATATATTATATATAATAATATATATAATATATATATATATATATAATATATAATATAATATATTATAATATATATATATATACACTAGACGAATACCCGCGGATAGCTGCGGAAATTCCTAGCGGCAGATAATTAACGATATACATTATTATGGTAAGTGTTTCGTGTAATATTCAAAATAGAACGTGAAAATATCAAAATATAATTGCAAACGCTTGTAACAAGAAACAGTAATCGACGTGTAATTAAAATCTCAAGGAATTATAGTAACATTATTAAGTTACCTTTTGCATGTTTCAATCAAAATAAATTGTTAGTAAAATAAGACTTCCAAAATAATATATGTTTCAATCATAATAAATGCATTGTTTACTACTTAATGATCATACCAAATATACCAAAATAAAAAATAAAAAAATAAAAACATAATAAATACAAATTTGTCACAATTTATTACCATTTCAATGAACAAAATTCAACTTACTACCATATCTTTCAATCGTCCAGCTATGTATTTTATTAATTAAATAGTTTCTTAAGATAAATTAAGTTTTTCACTCATTTAATATTTCAAATAATTCAAATTCATATCACACCAAAATTCAAAGTTGATGATCAATATTCAAGATTCTCAAGTTGACTATGACACAATACAATAAATATTCGAGTAGATATTCGAGTAAATAAACACAGTTTTCAACATTTACACAACAAAATGACAACACTTCTAACAAAATATAGACATAATTTAAATGCCAACCAACTACAACATTTATTAATGAAAAAATTAAACAGTAAATATCACCACTCCCCCATAAACGCTACCCCTCCGTAACCCCCCCCAAAACGTACACCCCTCCTAATCAAACAAAAAATACCAACTAACCCCCTCACTCCCAGACACAACCCGACCCTAAACCCCCCCACCCCAAAACCGACCTCCAAACGACCCCCACCAAACCACCCCCCAAAATATCTCGGCACCCAATCGTGCAACCCTTCCCGAGCCTGTCGTTGAACCCCATCAATGCCGACCAAGACTATGTCCAAATATTCTAGCGAGCCAATACTTCCGGCGAGCAAAGATTCCGGCGATCAAAGATTCCGGCGAGCAAAGATTCCGACGGCACCTGTAAAAAATGTTATAACATAAACAGATATAAAGATTTATAAAGAATAAAACCTTTAAAACTTAAAAGAAACATAGATCTATAAACAAAACTCAAATATAATAAAGTTTACAAAATAAACTTTATAATAAATATTAACAAACTTTAAATATAAAACACACATATTCCGACTAACCATCAACGACGACAGCAGGTCCAGTGGTGGTGGCAGCCGGCGGTGGTGGGGTGGCAGCCGACGATGGGGTCGTGTTTTTTTTAAGAGAGAGAGAAATGGATTTTGGTGTTGTGTGTTTTTTTTAGAGAGAGAATGAGAAAATGAGATATGAAGATGGGTTTATAATAGATCCGAACAACTTTACTTTTCAACTTTCAATAATTCAACATTTGACCAAATTAACAATCACTATTAATGGTATTAAAAAGTCTCCATAATATGCGTATGCGCACAACTGTTATATGCGTGTATAACTGTTATATGTGTTTGAAGCATTAATTGATTAAGAAATTCAGTTTTAAGAAATTCAGTTTTAAGTATTTGGGGCAAAATGATTTATATGTAGTATAGATATAGATTTGGGTTCAAATGAGAACCAACTTAAAGTTATAAAAATAAAAACCATTAATGGACCAATAGGATTAAGGCAAATGACAATAAATTTGAAACACAAAAAAGAAAAAAAGAAAAATTAATAAAAACTAATTTGTATGGCCTTAAGCCTTTTTATACGTTACCTTTTATCATAAGCATTTCTTTTTGCCCGGTTCTTTAGCCAACAATATCACCATGCACGAATTCAATGACATCCCAGATTCTAGCACGATATCATTCACTTACAGTTATTATTATACAAGGAAGAATGATTCCATAGAAATAATTCAGGTCGTTGATCATCATATCATACTATCCATTCAATTCATGTTATTATTTTTTCCGTCACGAATGAATCCATAGAAATAAGTCAGGTCTTTGATCATCATAC
Source organism: Tanacetum coccineum (assembly GCA_026074375.1). Lineage (NCBI taxonomy): Eukaryota > Viridiplantae > Streptophyta > Magnoliopsida > Asterales > Asteraceae > Tanacetum > Tanacetum coccineum. Next base: position 123,447 of record BQNB010001476.1, read on the forward strand.
TGAAGGTAACAAATTCATTGGCTTTATATGTATCATTATCATTATCAGTATGTATAGACCAACTTTAAGTGTTGTTTTTATTTGATCATGTGCTTTTATTTCATCATCCACTGCTTTTACCGAATCATGTAATTTCAGGGTGTTTGGGACTGCTTTTGTTTAAAATGCTACGACATTTGTGGGTTATTTTGATGTACACGGTATAGGTTTTCCAAATTTCACCACAAATATCACGCGATGAATATGTTTTGTTTGTTTTTTTTGTTTCCGGAAATTAAATTGGTAGCAGCAAACCAATTTTTTTTAAAAAGGGTGTTTGGGTCAGGATCTTTTTAATTCTATTTGAAAAAAAAAATTATTTAAACTAACTTGTTTGTGTACTAGCATATTATGTTTTGCATATACGTTTAAGGGTATTTGGATCCATCTAAGTTTGCTTAACAAATTGGTTTTTGAAAATTGGATTTGTGTTAGAATTATGTTTTTTATATGAATCCACCCAATTCACTTCCTATTGCAAGTCACCCAATCCTACAAAAGTTCTTTTTTCACCACATTGATCATTATCAATAATCACACTGATACATTCTAATATGCTTGTAGGTTGGACCAGCCTTGTGTAGCAACACCGATTTTAAAAGGCGTTTGTGTGACATTGTGTGGACCGACAAGATTGAAGCTGATGTGTTTGACGAACAGTGGAAGGAGATAATGGAAGAGTTTGGACTTAGTGAACATAAACCGTCCCAACAAGAAGAAAGGTTCTGATGAAGAGATGGTCGATCCCAACTACGCCTCAGAATAACTTATACATTTGATTTTGCGTTGAAACAAACTCATTGCTTTGTTTTCATTCTTATAGTTTTTGGTTTATTACTTACGTCGGATTTTTATGTTTCTTTCTGGATCACTTTAACGAAGATTATGTTAGTGAGACGGAGATGAGGCAATGGTGGTCTCATATTCATGTGAGATCATGTATTATGGGTATTAAATGACATGACATGCGTGTTTGGGTCTGCAATTGCGTATCAGTAAATTCTAACATTTCTTAGTCACTTAGGCTACGTTTTTAGTAATAAAACATAATCTTGGTTTAACCCTTTATATTGCAGCTTCAATATCACCACCTTGCATATCTTGTATCCGCAAATTGGTTTTAATGGGCGTTCGGTTCACCTTTGTATACTCTGGTCTTGATGGGTGTTTGGTACATATTTATATCACATTTGTATCATGTTTGTATTAGCTGGTGCATCCTATGGTATCAGCTTAGTCAGTGTTTTTTCTACTAGTATTTTAGAAAAGGATATGGATATTACATGAATGTAATGTAGACGTTCATGTGGTTTGGGGTTAGCCCTATTTTATTTGCAAATTGGGTTTGTATCAGCATAAAGGGTTTACATATTGGGTTTGCTGATGGATTATGTGCATGGGTGTTTGGAAAAGCAAATTCGCATTACCAAATTGGCTTTTTATCATCAAAATACAAATTAGGGAATTGGTTTAAAAAATGTTTAATGTTTCAAAGTGGTCTAAACTTGCTTTGTCTAAAACACGATGCAAACTTCTATGTGTAACAACAAATTCGTATCAACAGACTGTTAATGGTTTTCCGGTACATATTTGTATCAGTTGGTATTTGTATCAGCAACTTGTTATCAACAAGGTCTTAATTGTGTTTTGACACGAATATAAAGGTAATTGTTAATGGGTTTTCGATAAACATATATTGAATCAGCTTGTGTTTCGGAGACTACATCAGTAATTGGTGATGATCCTTGCTACATCTCTGGATGAGTTTGTGGAAAACGTAGAGGGGGGGGGGGTGAATATGTTTCTGATTAAAATCTAAAAACTTTTTGTATCAAATGCCTGAACAATCGTGACTTAATAGGAAAAGTACTAATAATAGTCCATGACTATATCGAGTAAACAAGCATAAACATCAAGCAGTAACAGAAGCATAATTATAAAGTAAAGAAATAACGATATGTAAAGAGAAAGCAAACTGAACACGATGATTTATAGTGGTTCGGTCACGGAGCTCCTCTCCGCCCTACTCCACTCCCCGAGTACCCAACTCGAGATACTTCACTAGATCACATTGCTTCCCTTTTCGGAGAGAAAACCTTACACAACGTCGCTTACACTTTATCCGGTACTAAGCTAAATACCGAGTCCTAATCACCGGGAGAACCAACCCATCGTCGCTTACACTTTATCCAGTACAAAGCTAAATACCAGGTTCTTACACAAAGGGTAGAACCAACCCAAAACCCCGTTATGTTTTATGGCCCAATAAACAACCTTGTGTTTTTATGCACAAACACATAAATCCATCTAGTCTAAATCGAAATGGTACAAAAGATGATACAAGAGAGTAATACAAAGATGATCCACGACAATGTGTCTAATGATATGAATGCCAATCTAATTAACTTCCATTGATGAAGAAGCCCTTAAATGATGTAGATGATGAGATCTCAAATCTTGTAAGATCTTCATATGGTAATGTTTGATGTGGATGGAAATCCGCAAGATCTTCAAGGCTTGCTTTGGTGGATCATCATAAGAGTAATGCTTACAACAAGAAGAAATGTTAAAGCATTATGATCCATGAAATGAGGGTGTTTAATGACTATTGCTTACTGAATCCTAAATGAGTGAGAAATGCAGAGAAAATGTGTGTGAAAGGTGTGTGAAAACATGAGAAATGGCTTGGTATTTATAGCCAAAAAGTTTACTGTATGCCGGTTCTGCCGGTGCTGTTGACAGAGGGCACCGACTTGCAAAACTAAGGGCACCGGAATACAGTAACTAAATCCGGATTTTGATTTGCAAAATCTTGAGATATCTTGTGTAATCTTATGAGATTTTTTCTTTGGATTTGTTGCATTTGATTATATACTAAATGAAGTAATTAAATTAATAAGTGTAAGATGATTTTGTGTAAAGTTAGGGTTTAAAAAGATTTGTACACTTTTTCAAGTTGCATGTGCTTTTCTACAAAGTTGGGAGATAGTAAAGAAATCATGTTTTGAGATAATAAGAGGTTTGAGAAAAAATGGTTTTGTTTAATGTATTGACATTAATAAAAACCTTAGCCTAATATTGATTGTAAAACGTTTTGTTTAAAACCAGTTTATTTGTATTAAAAATACTTGTGAATGCAAAATGTGAAAAGAGGTTTGATCATAATGCAACATAACAAACATATGTATGAACCTGTGTTGCAACATACGAGTCGATACATGGAGAGATGTTGATGTATGTTGAGACAAAATACGATTACGAGTAACTTGTACATTTTACGTTATGTATTACAAGTTACGTGTTTGTCATCAACAAAACAAACGAGACTGTGTAGATTAAATATCGTAATATTTGCACTAACAATCTCCCCCTTTTTGTTGATGACAAACAAACGTGTAAACGTAATATTTCATAAAATGTAAAGTTACTTGCATCCGCGTACTACCTTTACATTACCTTTCTCCGTTTACACTCTTCTCCCCCTTTTGTCAAAACAAAAAGGGTGTGTCCTTGGAGTTTAACTTCATTGAAAAGGCGAGCTTGCATCATCCCTAGTGAAGTTAAATAGTCTACTCTAACCCCTTATTTTGTTTGCAATCTCTAGGTAAGTGTCCTTGGTCTATAGTGGATCCATGGATCAAATTTGAAAGCTTTACCTACAAAACGGTTAGTTTCGTGCAACATAAAAATATGATAACTATATGATGAAGAAAATGACATCTTTCTTTTGGCCGAAACACAAAAGGATTTTCAAAGAGTAAGAATGATGATGAATGCATGCATGCTCCCCCTTGACGAGTGCTCCCCTTTGTTCAAGGCATCAAGATATGAAAAAATCTACAAACAAAAATTAGTGCAAAACTAGATTCGTCCTGACGAGTAAAATATATACAACAAAGTATATATAATATGCATGCTATGAAAGCTCGACGGAAGCTCCCCCTTGCTCAAGGGCGTCAAGTATGATCCTACAAAACAAACGATTAGTGCAATAATAGCTTTTGTCCGTAGACAAATATGTCATATACAACAAGTGTATAGACGACTCAATATGATTTCTTGACGAATTCTCCCCCTTGCTCGAGGGTGTCAAAATGAACCTACAAAAATAAAAATGAATGATGCAAACTTCATCCTTGGATGAGTAAGCCATATACCACAAAGTGTATATGCTTGAACCTACAAAAAGAAAACTTAGTGAAATATGTACTTCGTCTTTCGAGGAAGTCATATATAATAAGATGTGTATATGATATGATATGACTCTTCTAGAACTAAAATGAAATATGATTCACTAAAAGGAACTCCTAGAAAAGTAAGCTAAAACGTATAATCCTATTACTTGCATCATCGTGGTTGGTTTTGGTGGCGAGGTTGTTAAGGTTGAAAGGATGTGTTTGGGAATAAGACGCATTTCGTTACGAAATTCACTTGGCTTTTGACAATATAGGCAAATGAGCTTATGAGTATCGAGATATGTAGAAGGTGATTTATCCTTCATAAGTTGAATTGGTTTTGAGTCACTGGTAGGGTTGTGGTTATGGTGGTGGTGGAGGAAGGATTCATGATGATTCTTTTTGTACTGAAGACTTGATGGAAAACTTAAGTTAGTAAAAGGGTTTAACTCAAAATCTTACCTTGTTGGGTTGATGAAGCAATAGAGCCTAGAGGTGATAGATATGACAATTTTAAGTGTAGTAAAATAGGTGGCGGAAGATGGTGATGACAATGCAAGCAACTAACAATGTATGCTTATTAGTAAAGTAGTGATGATGAATATGCATGTATGAACATGTAATGAAAGAGATATGGATTAAGGTATGATATATGTGCGAATGAGCACAAATTATCTTGATAAAGAAATTGATCTTAATCGACCTACACAAATCCAAACGAGTTAGTGCAAGATAGAAGCAAGAATATCATTTCACAACATGATAGTTCAAACATTTATACCAACAAGTATGAAAGAAAAACTTCTTCAAGTATTATCACATGAATGACTTTAACAAGTAGACACATAGATAGACATGTATATGAACAAAACATGTTTTCAAATAGACACACAAATAGGAAAAACTAAGAAATGAAGAGGTCATAGGTTGAAACTATCTTAAACAAGGCATAGTATGCGTTCGAAAAATATTGGATAGATCTATGAAATTTTGAAGGACTTAAGAGCTAGATAGATCAAAACCAACTATTGGGCGACCTTAATACAAGTCTAAATAATCTAATTTAAGTGTCGGATTAAAAAGTTAACTACCCCAAACGGCAAAAATGCCTACTGTAGAACCGGCTAGCCGGTTCCATTGGTTCAACAGAACCGGCTTTGCTGCAAACAGAACCGGCTTGCAGCAGCCAAGGTTCCTAAAATCCTCTAGTAGTGAACAAAATGAATTCTAACCCTGATTTTCACTTATATTGTTGATCAATTGATCATACTAGATTAATCCAAAATCTCATGGGTAAGATTAAACGCTTATACCCTACATATCTTGATTATTCCAAACGCTCCCTTAATACAACATAATAAATGAAAATGAGAGTATAATTGCATAAAAACCACCAACGGCAATAAACCATTAGACAAAACAAACAAGCATTCAAGAATTCAAACATAAATGATTTAAGAAAAAGAAACATTCATACAAGAACATTTTCCAAGAAGATCAACCAAACACAAGCATAGGGAAGAATATGAATTAGATTAGCAGTCCGATTGCACTAACAATGATGCGAAGGATACGAGCCAAAGGAAACAAATAGGCACGAGATCTCTTATTGCATTTGAGTTCGTTTTATTAGTATCAACCTTGTTACATTGTTCATTCGCTTGTTCTCGATTTTAGTTCTTAATTAAAACAATACGGTTTCAAAATGAAGATCTCAGACTTCCTAAAATATTTAGACATAACATAAATGCACAGGTAGCAAATAAATCATATAACATTGACATATAAGGAGCAAGATGAGAATATCATGTAAGCTATAATTGAGCATGCATAAACTAGAACGCCATACGAATAGAACAAAGGAATGCCAACAAGGAACAAGAACTGTTAAGCCTAGACATATTCATATCAAAATCATCATTTATCAAAATGACAAATAATGAGATCATACGAGACGTCATATAAGAGACAAAATTAATTCAATATGCAAGAATCATGCAAGTCATTTTTAAGCCTTAATATTTAGTATCACCAATAAAAACATGAAAGCATTTTAAAAACACAACCTTTCTTAAGGATTACGCATTTGACAATTAATCAAATAGCTATCAAACACCAAAAATAATGACAAGACAAATAATCAAACAAGAACATTCAATCAACACATGTATTGCAAAGCAAGATGTCATGATAGACTAACGAAGGAAAGATCATATTTACAACTAGTATGAAAAACATAACATTAGTGGTGTTTGAGATATGGAGAACAAGTTGGTGAACTAGTGGTTATGGAGAATTGACTAGATGAAATGACAATGTCACAATGTGTAGATAAATTTAACAAAGTATTTTTGAAATGCTCCTTTTTCAATAAGACAAATAATGTTTAAAACCTTTGGCGGAAATGCCATGACCAAAACTTGACTTCTATATCTTGAAAAAAAACATGAAAACCATGTAGGCACTAACTTCCTAAACTCAGGTGGTTCGCCAATTGGCATGTTTATTACAGTTTGATATTTAGAGGATGTAATTTGGAACAGTTACTTTTAAATGGGTCATCATACTATCATTCGGGCTATCATAATTTAGAGGTCATGTAGTGAACGTATGAGGAGTCAGGAAACTTTAAATCGTAAATCCACAACTCGTCGGTACGACACTCCGGAGAGGCCTCATATGATTATGAAATTCCCTATTAATATAGTACTTGGTATTTATAAGTCATAAATGAAAGAGTAATTAATGAGAACTTTTAGAATTTATTCTTAAAATGCATGCTTAAATATCAAAGGCACACTTGGTCTAAATGAACTGCGGAATCGTTCTTTATGGGTTTTGCCAAACACTAGTTTTGACCCGTTTGAATCAAAACAATGACTTATTACTTTGACCCGCTTTGAAAAAAATTAAAGCTACAACAAGACATCACTACACTTCATCTTTACTTGAGTATTTCGGATGAAACAATCAAGTTGCCAATCTCACTTTAATGTGTATAATTTTTATGACGATATTTGTCAAACACTTATCTAGCATACTTATTCTCAAGGTTTTACTAAGTAATTGAGATGATCTATGGATTTTGATATATCATATCAAACAAAGATATATATGTCTAATATGAGGAGCACAAGACCTAGCACACGCCCTATTGTGGCAAAAACATAAAGATGACAAACAAATGAGCAAATATGCCAAACAAGACACTTATGATCCATAAACAAACAAGACGCAAAGAATATAGATGTAAACAAGGCAAATAAGTAGTCATATAGCACATCACACATCAAGTCATTAATTTTACTAATGAGAGATACCGAAACATTTACAAAAAAACATTTTTGACAAAATTATGAGTTAACCCAAACACCCCTTTTGAAACTATATTGTTTCTTTTAAGAATCAAAATTGACATACAAGCGAAGGAAAATACATGACAAGGTTGACATTTATGTTTCACAGATAAGCAAGCTCAAATGTAATGAGAGATAAGCATACAATCAATATATACAAGCAATGCAAACTAGAACGACTAATCATATAACATATCATACGAAAAATTCTTTTCGCCTTGCGATGAGTATGACGATGTATACCAAGCTTGATTAATGGCCAAATTACTTTATTTTCAAAGAAGGATGTATCAAAGTTCAAAGGATACCAACCAAAATTGCCCGACTCAAAGGTTTGAGTTTCTATGTTAATACAAAACTTGAAATTTTGGACACTTTGTGGTATTTTGCAAATTCGACTTACTTGAACTTATAATCAGTACCTCTAACCTACTTTATTAGAAACTAGACTCAATTATCTTCGAAACGATAGGTGGCACGACTTGTACGGATTTACGGTTAAGTTTTTATGACCTTTTGAAGTTGATCAAATTTTTGTAAAGCGTACTATAGAACCGGCTGGCCGGTTCTGTTCCTTGAATGGAACCGGTGCTTGATTGAGGTGCTTGGTTGCTTAAAATGGGTAAAAATGCAAGAAAAGGGGTGTCGGGTTCATTTCATTTCGGGTTAGGGTTTTGGGGTTTTAATTCGTATTATGGTTAGGGTTTAAGATAGTTTAGGGTTTATGATGAACTAGGGTTTAGGTTTAAGGTTTAAAAGCCATGCATTAAGTGCTTGTACCTTGTGTTAAAGTGGTGGTAAGAAACCAAAGTGATTTAGGAGGTAAAATGACCTAGTTTGACTTTCTTGTATTATTGACTTATACATTGAGCTTTAGAGAATTGTAACTTGATTCAGGAGGGAAAAGATATTCAAATGCTGTGTATTGATACTTTTACACATGCTTTAAAGGCTTGTACATTCATTTTATATGTATACATTACATATAATTAGGGTTTCGATGTAAACATTAACGTTTAATGCTTGTTTTGAAATAACGTTTTGAAAAGTACGTTAAATGGATAATGTACTTGGTAAAATGATATTAAGATATAGACTTGACATATTAGGATGATTACATGATATAAACATAGATAGAGATGACATTCGTAAAGGTTGCTTGAGCTCTGTGGAAAACTAGAAGGGGGGTTGAATAGTTTTCTAAAATATTTGGCCTTTTAAAACTTGTTTAACACTTTGTTTGAAACTTTAAGTGAAGTGATCTAGATATTGATGTTTGATAATTAAGAAGTAAGAGATGTAAGAGTAAAGTGAATATAGAGTGTAGAATGAGTTCATCGAGTCACAAGTATTTATAGTGTTTCAGCTACAAGGACACCTTCCTTACCCTACTCCACTCCCTGAGTCACCTACTCAAGAGTTTGTTAAACACTAGTCACCGAGATCCTTTTACCTGGCAGAGAAGCCTCACAATGATAGTATACTTCTATAGGTTACAAAGATGATCACCGAATTTCTCACACACGAGAATCGATAATAACACAACTACACTTGATGTACAACTAATAATACAACAATAAATCACAGCAAGATGATCTCTTGAATGAAGTAAGATGAATCAAGATCAAGACACTTTTGAGGCGTGCTTGAAACTTTCGCGTATTTGGCAATTCCTTTCTTGAAGTGAATTACCTACACAAGATTTAGAAAGAGATGCTAGAGAGAGAGAGAGAGAGATCAGTTGGTTAGAGAGAAGATTAGATGAGAAAGGTGTGTGAAAACATGAGAAATGGCTTGGTATTTATAGCCAAAAGTTTTACTGTAGGCCGGTTCTTCCGGTGCTGTTGACAGAGGGCACCGGCTTGCAAAACTAAGGGCACCGGCATACAGTAACTAAATCCGGATTTTGATTTGCAAAATCTTGAGATATCTTGTGTAATCTTATGAGATTTTCCTTGGATTTGCTGCATTTGATTATATACTAAATGAAGTAATTAAATTAATAAGTGTAAGATGATTTTGTGTAAAGTTAGGGTTTAAAAAGATTTGTACACTTTTTCAAGTTGCATGTGCTTTTCTACAAAGTTGGGAGATAGTAAAGAAATCATGTTTTGAGATAATAAGAGGTTTGAGAAAAATGGTTTGTTATGTTTTGTCATTAATAAAACCTTAGCCTAAGTTGATTGTAGAAACGTTTTGTTTAAAACTGGTTTATTTGTATTAACAATCTCCCCCTTTTTGTTGATGACAAAACATATTAGGCCAAAGGGATGATTAGATTTATATTTAAACTGGAAAGCTCCCCCCTGATGAATGCTATGGTAACTACAAAACAAATATGTTAGAAGCAATGAGATAGGCTCCCCCTTGTTTTGTTAGTTCCTGCAAAGAAAAGTTGAAGGTCCAAGAAATAGAAATGGCGTACTGTAGTACCGGCTAGCCGGTGCTGATTTATCAATGGCACCGGCTGACTAAAGAAAAGTCAATGATCACGAATTTTACACATAATTTTTGAAGAAGATAACAAATGTCCAA
>BQNB010001477.1:3586-61232 GCA_026074375.1 Tanacetum coccineum
CAATTTATACGGAATAAATGATGCAATAAAATAGACGTTATTTGATGTCATCAATGATTAATATATTGAAACATAGCGTAGAAGGTAATTTAGACCCAAATTAAAAAAAATTTATGACACATACCAACGAAAACTGAGTATTAATAGCGTATCATGGATTAGAATTTATATGACTAGCACAAAAATCCTCAAAATTCCACCCAAAAATGTGAGGTTCGCCTTTAGATCTTTAGGAATTCGGGTATCCATTTTTGATACCCAAGATAATTTTATCTTTAGCTTGCTCGAGTTAAGGAATGAGCAATCATGTATATCTATTCCATCATTATGGATGTGTATATGTGATTTTGTTGCCTTTTTTGGAGCATTGGTATCGGTTTAAAATTATACGAGTGTACCGGTAGTATATTAAATTCTAGAACTTATTTTTGTGATGCATCCTGAGACCACATAGTAAGTATCATGATTTGCTAGATAAGAGGCATTAGGATTAACCTATGTTTTAAACTTGTATTTGTTATGATGGTCACCTCGATTATATAACTATCCTACACCTTGCCATGCAGTCATTTTTAGTGCAGGATACCCCTAGTACACCCCTCCGAGCCTATCGTTTTAACGGTCTCGTAATTTTCTGGTTAATCCAAACTATTAATGAAGAATATTTTTTACCCTACAACCAATTGTTACACCTAAATCACCTTAGCCTACCTTGTATGTACTTGCTTTTAGTATATAATTGTTTAACCCAAGTTAATTATTTGAGTAGACAATTGCTAAGTCCTTATCCTTGTAAATATTGTTTTGGGACGATTAGGATTCATGGTAGTATTTATCTTATGAAAAATTAGGGAAGAAGTAATTTATTACCTCTAATAGATCTCAATAAGCTCCATGTTATGTTGATCCACCTCAATTCGGGTCAGTAGTTAGATTGTAATTATGAGTTTTAAAACTCAAGTGTAGGGGTGTGTTTATAAACCCCAAGTGATGTATTATGTTAAAAAAAGAGAAGAAAAAGAAAAGAGATTGATGTAGAGTTTTGTAAAGTATTGTATATCTTTGTCCGAGTCTTTAGCTTAGCAACCCAATCAACGTGTATTCTTATAAATAATTAGCTAACCACGTCACCCCAAATTCACCTAAAAAAAGTGACCCCCAAATATTTCCCATCAGTTTTCCTTTTCATTAATGTTATCTTACACCTACCCTCCACAACCCTTAAAAGCCTCTTTGATAGTAATGATTGGTACTTGCGCCTAGCGGTGGAGGTTTGTTCCTTTACCAAGCCTATGGTAATTTATATGCAACGACAGGTAATGAGTGTTAAATTTTCCGTTTCTGATATTGTTATAATTCATTATAATCCAAACACTTATGTGAGGTGCTACTATATAACTTCCGTGCTTTTAATTATGAGGTTTAGAAGGTTGTGTCGTAAAATATCTTTGAAGAGTAAGTTAAATGCCCCTGATGCTGCTATTGTCTTGGTAGAAAAGTCTATTTGCTTGAGGACACGCAAATCCTAAGTGTAGGGGTATTTGATGAGGTGTCATTTTATACACTTTTTGGGGTCATTTAACCCCCTAAATCATGCAAATAGGCCCAGATTATATGCTTAATCGTTTGTTTTTTTTATGTTTTTAGTATTTGCATAGCTTTTGGTGGAAAAACACGTGAATTAGGCTCAAATGGAGAAGAAACAGACAAGACTACAACTCTACACCAAAGTCTCTTGAAGAATTCTATACAATGCCTAAAGACGGTGTCGCGATTCCTAGCGACGGTGTCATATCTTACAAGTGACGACGTTAAGATTTCCAAGACGGCATCAGAACGCTGTTGCCTTAAAAGAAATCCTAGAAGATTCGGCGAAGCGATGGCGTCAGAAACCTTACGACGCCATCGCGCTCAAAAATCTATAAATACAAACTCGTTTTAGGGTTTTTAGTGTGTAACTTTTGGTATCCGAACCCTAGTTTTTGAAGACGAATTTTGCTGTTACTTAGGGCATTTTTAGGGTGTCAAAACCCTTTTGTATCTACCATTAACTCATGTTCTAATCAAGTAAGATCCTTTATCTTTTATCATTTAATATCTATGTGTTGTTTGATTGATTTATGTTCTTCACTTCCTTATCATATGTCCGGCTAGATCCATTAGTATTTACTTATGATTGCATGAAAATTAATATGTAGATCCTTATTGTGTTGCTTCTTGTGATGGATGTCAATGTGTCATTGTGTGTAGGTATTTTATGTTATCAAGTTTTACTATTTATATTTTGTTGACTTTTCCTAAAACAACATAAACAGGCAGTGTACCTGGTCAGTTGTAGCTTCGTTGGTAAGTAGGGTGTCGATCACTAAAAGTGAGAGCGTTAATACCTAGTCTATTAGTATTTTAGTTATCTATGTTAGTCTTAATTTAATATATTCTATGTTAAACTTAAGTTAAACTAAACTAATGGCAAAGGGGGGTTTTCATCATGAGAGACTGGCACGGTTTAGTTATCTAACCTAAGGTTTTGATGACAATTAACACACACAAGTTGATAGATAGAAGATAAAGAAGCAGTCAAGCCTAATGTAAGAGAAATGTATTAACCATATTTATCCAATTAAAATGTAGGTTTGTTCATTATTACAATGATTGGCTTATCTCGAGGGGTATATCATTCCCAGATTTAGGCAGGACTTCTTCCTAAATCCTAGACACGCTAATCGTATCACAGTAAGACGTATCCGCATAAAGCAATCTTTCGTTAATTATATCTATCTTAGGGTTTAAGTAATGGTGCTCATATTAAACCCTAGTTCATTGAGACTTTACCCACTTACTGCTTAACGGCAATTTATTTACTAGTAGTCTACTCAGTCGGGTTCTAACCAATGGAATCATAATGTTATTTGTTGACCCTAGGGTCACCTGCTAGTCCAACTTGTTCACCAAACCAATGGAAAAGATAGGTCATTTATTTGTGATCCTATGATTCTAGCTATATAAATCGCTATATGGAGAGCTATCCCAGACTCTTAGTCTACGCCCACACAACACCAAAGTTGCAGTGCATTAAATATGTAGGACTAGACCCAGTTGAATGATAGATCACATATAAAAGTACATAAACAAGTATGAATTGATAAGCATAATCAACAATCAACGATAAATTAAGCAATCAAGATAAACAAACCAAACATTAGAATTATTATAAACATGGCTAATACCTAAAGGAATTAGCCGATAGTCATTGTAACAATACAAAAATTCATAGATGAATGATTAAAGTAACGAAAGATTACGCTAAACGAACGCGTATATAAAGTGTAAATGATTACAAGGGTTTTCCTATGGATTGGAGCACTTTGCAGGACCTTCTTGGCTTCTAAAATCTTCCAAGAATCAAACTTGGTGGTTAAAAACATACCCTAAATTAGATTTAGGGTTTGGTATTTATAGTCTCTGAAAATTGGTTGATTCGGTGTATTGAAATATCTGAAAAACTCAATATAGACGTATCGGTGAAATCATGGCGAAGGGCTCCACGAATAAATCTTCTAGACTTTTCAATGAGCTGGCCCGTTCAATACAAGCGTATACGATTTTTTAGATCCGGTGTATTGACCAATGGGTAGTCTAATGGTTACTTATAGATACGGGTATTGACCAATAATGGAGTTATTATGTCGTTCGGATAAGGAGTATGACCATTATGGAGGAATTGAGGTTTTGGCAAGCGGAATTGGCCTAAAAGGTGCTTTTCTATATTGTTGACCAAAAGGTGTAGGAGCGGGATGATACGGGCGGGTATCTACTTCTACTGATGTGGATATGGCGTATTCAACAAAGTCAGGCAATCGTCTTTTAGTTCGTCAAGGTCTTGGATACATCGTATTGGTCTAGAATAATACACCGTATGGGCTGTCAGATTAGTAGACTTTCTCGAACTCTTTGTTTAATCTCCAAAATGCGTGCCTTTTATATTCCCCACTTCATGCATAAATAATGTAAAATGAGCAATTTAGATGTAACAAATTATGCTATAAAGTAGACGTTATTTGATGTCATTAAATATTCCCCCACTTGAATCCTACTTGTCATCAAGTAGACCTTAGAAAGTTTACAAAAATATATCTTAAACCAAGGTTCAAGATATTTCCCTTAAGCAATTTTTTGTTAGATTACTAGCACACAACCAAACACCTCATGAATTGGGAAAATGAAAACACTTAAATCACTCAAATAATCTATGTGGTAACATGTAACTAATTGGCTCAATTTCTTGGTCGTGATGAGTATTCTATCATAGGCTTGGCAAGGATACACATCTCCACCACTAAAGCTAAGGAGTAACAAGTTAAAAAAGGTAAATCAGGTTAAAAGGTTTAAGGGTTTGATCACTCTTTCTATTCGATACCAAAATTCTAGAAAAGGCGACAAAATCATATGAACACATCCATAACGATGGAATAGACACACATGATTGCTTTCAAACCTTAACTCGAATAAGCTAAAGAATATGATTAGTAGTCTTTACCAAAAGTTGTAAACCAGCAGGGGCGACAAACCACATATACACATCCATAACGATGGAATAGACATACATGATTGCAATCATTCCCTCACTCGAGTAAAACCAAAGGTTAGGACGAAGAGTGATATAGGGTATGGATCTTCTAATCTTTCACCAATAGTAATAAACCAACAAGGCGGACGAAACCACGCATACATGGCCGTAACGACGGAATGGACATGTATGATTTCTCCCATCCTCATTTGAGTAAGACCAAAGGATAAGAATTAGGAAAGGGAAAATAATTGGTGTTAAATAAAATGAAACAAACCAAATAGATTAAGTCCAAACAGATAAGGAATAAAGTTGCTAGTTACCTTCCCGACCATCCTTTGAAAAAGACACAAAATGATAGACTAACTCACGCTTTAAGACAGAACAATCAACGTGCTATAGAGACACGAATCAGACTTATAAAATGTCTCAATCAATAGATTAATGAAAACAACCCTTAGTTGGCGTTCTCATAACAGTCAACTCCCAATCATCCCAATTACAACTCTAGTGGCTATTTTTGCCACTTTATACATACTTTTACATAGTTGGTTTATATTATGTACCAACTCTAATACAACAATACTCTACAAACATCTTTTTGTAATTTTATGATTTTTTTCGATTTTTTAAACTAATAACTGAAATTCAAATCTGATGTGTAGAATTTCACCATCCCATAACTATGATAAATCTAAATAATTGATATCTGATCATAATAACAAAGTAGTAAAAATACACGAGCACAGAGATTACAACTTTTACACTATCCCATTAAGCTCTTGTGCAATTTTCCCGTCCACACCATGGCATCTCACTAAACTCAACACTTTGCCCATGGTGGCATTGTGCAATTTCCTGACCATTCCAGAGATAGAAAATTGACATCTCGACACGGAAAATACAATACTTTACACAAAGCAACTAGCAACTGAAAAAGTAAAGGCTTTAATCTAATAGGGTAGGCTAAGGTGTAAAGGTGTAACAAAACAAATATTTGTGGTGTATGAAAAGAAAGGAATGGCTCAACAGGTTTTCTAGGAGGTATCTTACTCTAATAATGAGAGTAAACGAAGGGTTTATATAGGGATTAACAAACAGGGAAGGCGTTAGATAATAAACATGCATAAGGCTTTTCTAGGATGTAATCCTATAAATTTAACCAGTTTAAAAATGTCACTCCATCTATTAAAAAAGTTATTTTTTTTTTTTTTCTCTTATCACATTGTGGTCTCAAATAGATATACAACCCAAGTTCTAAATTCTCACAGCATCACCAGACACCCAAAAAAAAGCTTATATTATTTTGTGGAATTTAGGTAAATAATTAAAACAGATAAGAGGCTAAATTCCTACACAATATTCTAAACAATGGTTATGTGTGGCGGGTTATGGCAACTAACTAATTTTCCGACAAAGAGTATGCTAATTTTTTAAATTAGGTATGAAGTTAAGAATTTTATTGTGAAAAAAAATAGACGAGTAGCGTTCAATTCTCCTCCCCCCATCTAGAGACAACAACCGAACCTTCTCGTTGTCTATAAATATAATATTAAAAACAGGAAATTAAAAGAATCAAAACGAGAAACTCCCCTCAGATTTGCTCGGTATGATCTTCCATGTTGCGTTTATGAGCAAGATTGTGTGTACGAAAGCGGGTCTGAATCCTAGCATGAACAACACACACGTATGATTTCAGAAAATAAGTATCCAACCACATTCATCTTTTCGTTCAGCAAGGTCCTGTATAAGATATAAGAAAACAAAATGCAATTTTATCTCCGTGTATTCGTTGGTTAGACTCGAAAATAAAAATCTTAAAACTATAAAGGAAGTCAATACGTTGTATCCATATACGAGGATATGCCATATTGAAACCTGTATAAAAAATCCTAAGTACGGGTCAGTCGCTTAATACGCTGTATACGTTTAATGAATACGCCGTATAGACTCAACTGACAATAATGTTTAAAAATTCATAAGAATAGAGACTGGATAATGTCTAGACATGTGATACGCCGTATGGTAGGGGGCGGATACGCCGAATCCATGTCTGGGAAGACAGACTCAATAAAAACAGAAAATAAATCTGGGTTGTCTCCCGGTAAGCACTTTTGTTTACAAAAAAAACTTTAAGTTAGACTTGTTTCTAGATTCATCCCATCCTTATAAAAAAACTTAGGGTCGAACGGGATGCCAAATGGCACATATAAATTTTTAATAAGATTGATTAGCATCCCTTCGATAAGATAATTCCAAGTCATGATATTAATACCTAACTCTTTGATAAAAGTTATAGTTTTGAAAAATTTATTAACCACATCGTAACTTGTTTTCAAAATTTTATTTGACCCTTGTTTATCGATACTTATTACATTAGGTGACGGTTCGATAGATAAATCCTCTGAAGACTGTTTGATATCGATTTTCTCATCATCGGTGTGCGAATCTCATTTTAAATTATTGACAAAAACTAATTTATAAGAAAATGAGTTTTTATTGTATGTAAAAGTGTAATCTTAGTCATCAGATTCGTCAAATGATATTACAAAATAAAAATCAACATTTTTAACATGATGAGCAATTACCGTAGGCTCAGGTGAGATTTTCGGTTCAGATGTCAGAGTATCTTTGTAGACAATAGCTAGAAACTTGTTCTCAAAATCTTTGAAGTTGTCGATATCTTCAAAATACCTGACCTTACCATACGAAGCAATTTCCCAGCTAAAATCTTGACCGTACCTACGTGCTTTTTTAGCTTCAAGCTTAATATATTCTTCCATAGTGATGTCGGGGTCGTCCATTTCCTATAATAAATTGGCTAGGAAAGAAAAAGGTCAAATAGACTAATACGCCGTATTCAGTAAACTTTCAAGTAAAACTCATTCACTGCCGCGTAATGATGTTTCTGAGTCGAATACGCCTTTATTGGTTTAAGAAAAAATTTATTACTTGTATTCCAAAAAGTTGAATACGTCATATTCAGTATTCGACTCACAAAGTTACAACGAACTGTAATAATGCAGAAAAACAAACAAACACACAATATGCAAAAATATACAATGTAGAAATTCAAACACACAAAACAAGCACACAAATATGCAAATTAATCTAAACTAAACTAAATCTAAACTAAAACACTAATAAATAAGAATTAAACAACTTCACTCCCCGACAACGGCGCCCAAAACTTGATGTGTCGTTGTGTGTAGGTATTTTATGTTATCAAGTTTTATGATTTATATTTTGCTGACTTTACCTAAAACAACACTATCAGTTGTAACTTCGTTGGTAAGTAGGGTTTCCGATCACTAAAAGCAAGAGCGTTAATACACTAATCTATCATAACTCTTTAGTTATCTATGTTAGATACTCAATTTAATCAATTCTATGTCATAAACCTTTTTAAGTTAATCCTAAACTAATAGCAAAAGGGGGTTTTCAGCCTAAGGGGGACGAGGGAGGGGCACGAATTTAGTTACTAACCTATGAGTTTAATGATAATTAACAAAGACACCAAATTGATAGATAGAAGTAAAGAAGACGATCAGCCTAATGTAAAGTGGCAAAATGTATTAACCATATGTATTCCAATTAAAATGTTGGTTTGTTCATTAGTGCAATGATTGGCTTATCTCGAGGGGTATATCATTCTTAGATTTAGGTGGGACTTCTTACTAAATTCTAGACACGCTAATCCTGATCCACAATTAGACGCAACCCGCAATAAAGTAATCTATCGTTAATTATAATCTATCTTGGGTTTATGTTAATGGTAGCTCTATCAAACCCTAGCTCATCGAGACTTTTACCCACATACTACTTAATGCAATTAATATACTAAGTTTCCACCTCTGTCCGGGTCCTAACCAATAGAATTCAGAACGTACATTTAGTTGACCCTCAGGGTCACCTACTAGTTTCCCCAACAAGTTCACTAAAGCAATGCAAAGGATAGACAATTTAAATTGAGATCCTATAATTCTACTATAATAAATTCGATTATATGGAGAGATATCCCAGACTCTTACCTACCCTACATAACACCGAATTGCAAACGCATTTAATAATGTAGGTCTAGACCGATTGAATGATATGTCGCAAACAAAACACAGTAAACAAGTATGAAATGATAAAACATAATCCAACAAACCAATGATAAATTAACAATCGAGAATAAACAAACCAAACATTATAATTATCATAAACATGGCTAATACCTAAGTGTATCAGCCAGATAGTTATTGTAACAATACACAAATTCCTAGATAAATGATTAAAGTAATGAAAGATTATGCTAACCAAACACGAATTTAGAGTGTAAATGATTACAAGGGTTTTCCTATAGATTGTAGCACTTTGCAGGACCTCTTGGCTTCTAAAATATATTGAGAATCAAACTTGGTGGTTAAAAGGATACCCTAAATCGTATTTATGGGTTGGTATTTATAGACTCTAAAAAATGGTTGATACAGCATATTCAGAAACTCAATACGGCATATAGGGTGACTTGACGTGGGATCAACGAATAAAATATTCCAGAATTTTTTTGAGTTGCCTTCAATACGACGTATCTAATTTTTGGATACGACGTATTGACCAGTACAGAGTATTAGTTCTTCGGATACGGGGTATTGACCAATACGAAGTATTGGGTCTTCGGATACGGAGTATTGACCAGTACAGAGTATTGACCAATACAGAGTATTGAGGTTTTAGATACGGAGTATTGGCTAAAAAGGTGCTTTTCTTGATAGTTGACCAAAGTATCATATACGACGTATCTACTAATGTGGATACGGCTTATTCTTCAAAGCCAAGTAATGGTCTTTTAGTTTGTCAAGGTCTTTGTATACGCGAATAGGTTCTAGCAATAATACGATGTCGTGTGGCTGTCAGAATCAGTAGACTTTCTTAAACACTCGTCGTTCTTAATTTGCCTCCAAAATGCGTGATCCTTTTATATCAATCTTCACTAATTTCTCCGACTATAGTGCAAAAACTATATAAGCAATTAAGTACCAATTTGTGCATAAATAATACAAGCAATTTAGATGGAACAAATGATGCTATAAAATAGACGTTATTTAATGTCAAACAGATATGCGCGTTTTAGACTTAGATAAACTAGGCCATCAGATATTAAAATTGGCATATGACGTATAGGGAAACCGAGTGAGTAGAAAGGAACACACATCAGTAATATTGTCAAAACTATCTTACCCTAATATGTCGTTGACCCCCTCTACACATTTTTTACATGCCATTGTATTACGTACTCTTATGATCCTTCTAATAGTCTTCATACTACATTCTGACTTGTGCGTTGCTTAACGAATATTACATAGACCGGCGGGTTCGCTGTCATTCAGTTCATAGACTTAGGCAATACTTACGACAATCAGTTGCAAGAGTGACAAAGCAACATAAGTTGGAGAAAACATAATAAATAGCAATGAGCATGATTATAAGTAAATATGTTTTCATATACCATAAGATTTCAGAGTCCACCAGTAGTTTAGTTATAATTATTAAATTTAATATAGCGTTAAAAACAAACCAACCTCTCAACCATGATTATTTACATTGCTCTTCATAAAAATAGAAAAAATACAAAAAGAAACTCTCTCAACCCCTTAGACACATGTGTTAGATACATGTTCGAGCCTTCCTAACCTATTCCCATAGAGAACGATAACAACCCTCTAGTCTTGCCTATACTACAACTACCAACAATTAAATGCACTGTTATAGGATTGTAAAACTTCTTGTGAAGTCCTTACAAACCGCACATCAGTTACTTGAGCTTTAAAGACTTTAAATGTCTTTGAATTGGCTCAAGTCCGAGAAGTTGTTATCTTCTCGTTGTGAGGATAAATGTAAATGAATGTACACTTTCCTTTCTTCGAAGTCCGAGTTCTAAGCAAAAATACTTAGAAGTCAAAGTTTTGAGCAAACATGTGAATTTTTTTTGATAAGTATGCTCAAAAAACAAGAAGATTTCTCTTCTTTTCTTAAGATAAGTGCACTGACACGTACACTTTATTTTCTTTGAAAAACACGGGTCTCGTACTGAAGTATATGAAAGCCATTGACTTGAGCTAGAAAACTTTGAATGTTTTGTTTGATTAGCTAAAGACGGAAAAGATTTCTCTTTTCGTTGTTAAGGATAAACGCACTGAAGCATACATTTTTCTTTTATTTGAGGCACGGGTTGCAATCTGACATTTGATGTAGAGTTTTGTAGAGTATTGTATATCTTTGTCTGAGTCTTTGGCTTAGTAACCCAGTCCACGTGTATTCTTAAAAATAATTAGCTTACCACTTCACCCCAAATTCACCCAAAAAAAGTGACCCCTATATATTTCCCATCCATTTCCGTTTCCATTAATGTTATCTTACACCTACCCTCCACAACCCTTAAAAGACTATTTGATAGTAATGATTAGTACTTGCGCCTAGCGATGGAGATTTGATCCTTTACCAAGCCTATGGTAATTTGTATGCTATGACACGTAATGAGTGTTAAATTTTCCATTTCTAATATTGTTATAATTCATTATAATCCAAACACTTATGTGAGGTGCTAGTATATAACTTCCGTGCTTTTAATTACGAGGTTTAGAAGGTTGTGTCATAAAATATCTTTGAAGAGTAAGTTAAATGCCCCTGATACTGCTATTGTCTAGGTAGAAAAGCCCATTTTCTTGAGGACCCGCAAAAATCACATGTCTACAGGGGATATGTTTTGACTAGGATGCGGGGTCATTTAACCCCCTAAATCATGCAAATAGGCCCAGATTATATGCTTAATCGTTTTTTTTATGTTTTTAGCATTTGCATGGCTATTGGAGGAAAAACACGTGACTTAGGCTCAATCAGAGAAGAAACGGACAAGACTACAACTCTACACCAAAGTCTCTTAAAGAATTATATATAGTGCCTAAAGACGGAGTCGTGATTCCTAGCGACGGTGTCATATCTTACGAGTGATGGCGTCAAGATTTCCAAGACGGCATTAGAATGTAGTCGCCTCAAAAGAAACCCTAGAAGATTTGGTGAAGCGATGGTGTCAGAAAGCTTGCAACGCCGTCGCGCTCGAAAATCTATAAATACAAACTCGTTTTAGGGTTTTTAATGTGTAACTTTTAGGATCTGAACCCTAGTTTTAGATGACGAATTTGGCTGTTACTTAAGGCGTTTTTAGGGTGTCAAAACCCTCTTGTATATGCCATTAACTCATGTTCTAATCAAGTGAGATCCTTTATCTTTTATCATTAAATATGTCTATGTGTTGTTTGATTGATTTAAATTCTTCACTTCCTTATCATATGTCCGGCTAGATCCATTTGTATTTACTTATGATATCATGAAAATTAATATGTAGATCCTTATTGTGTTGCTTCATGTGATAGATGTCGATGTGTCGTTATGTGTAGGTATTTTATGCTATCAAGTTTTACTATTTATATTTTGCTGACTTTACCTAAAACAACATAAATGGGCAGTGTACCCGGCCAGTTGTAGCTTCGTTGATAAGTCGTTGATAATAAGTGTGCCGATCACTAAGAGCGAGACGTAATGTCACACCCCAAATTCACTTGCAGCTAGAAAGACTTGATATTGGGATTGTTGACTTCATGGTCGTGAAGAGGACTTGATAACGACAGGATGACCTATAATGCCAATAATACCATTGCTACCCCCAAATAATTCTTAATATAAGATCACTTGAGCCACAACATTGCAAAAGTGTCTACCAACAAAAAGTTGGTGAGATCATACAGTTTTATAATTCTAGATTGATAATAGTGATCAGAACCACAAATTTATAACCATAAGCATGAACATATAGTAATCCTAATAGACACATATGAAAAAGATTACTATGTTCTAAGCACATGACACCGATGCGTTAACATGCGATCATAAATAGATAAGCCCATGCAGATTTCCAACTGCGACACTCCGTAAACTGACACAAATGTAATACCGTAGTATATTGCTTGACTAATTCACACCATGTACAAACAAGCGGAATGTCAATCCCGATAGCGATCTATCCATAACATTCGCGCTTCCTCCCAACCGGATCATCCAGACAAGAATTGACGGTTCATGAATATAATATAGCAATTATAGCAAGTTGGGTTAAATAGGGACTTAGACCCAATAGTAAATCAGTAAATGTACTTGTGTTCAACTGTTAAAATAAGCAATGTTCTCACCCCAAAAGATGATTTAAAACGGTAAAGTAGGGGCTATGAAAACTCACTTTGTCGGTTAATTGCCTGGAATTGATAATGGATCAATGTACGTCAAATAGTGACTCAGTCAAACACCTAAGTAATTATAACAATTTCTAAGTTTACATTCTAAAATTAATGTATGCAGTAAACTATGCAATTGGTCAAAAGGGTATTGTCGTGTAGGAGTTAACGTTTTACGTTTTCAAAGCGTTGATTAAACCGTTGGCTCTAGGGATGATACACGACTTCGCACATATAGGCATTTATGCATAATTTGATGTAATTATGTGCTTAAGGTCGCCAGGTCATATTGTTAGAAGAATACAACTTAAGTTTCAATAATATAACTATTGGTTACCAATCATTGAATTTACTCATATATATATTTACCTACTTTAAACGTCGCTTAAGTCTCGTACGAATATCTATTTTTATATGTTATAGTTCAGGTGAAATCGTCTAATTTATCTTTGTAAAGTAAAAATGTATTTACTTGAATTTAACATACTTACGTTTCAACGTTTATAATTTAACTCACATGACTTTTAAATCATATTTTAACTTAATTAAGTTTTGAAAATATTTTTTGTGTTAACTAAAGTTTATGAGCCGGGATAAACTCGTTTCCTTGTTTAAAAGTTTGATTCCATTGTTAAAAATTCTAAAACATCAAAAATTATCACTTCTAACTTATACCAGTTGAAATAATTATACTCGTAATCGAGCTGCCAACCTATTTGGAGTTTAAATCGGGAGTTAGATAGATTATGCATGTAATATATATTTATGTCAACATTTATAAATGAAAGTAGTTTAAATGTCACTATGTCAGCTTGTCTTAACTCCAAAAAAATATGCACTTCTTTTATTTATCAAACCCATCATGTGTATAACAATCCATGTCCCTCCTCTTTTCCTTTTTCCTTTTTACTGCTCATGTGACGCACAGTGCTTTTGTTCTCATTATTTTCTTTTCGGTTTCATTCTCTTCCGTAGAATTCACATGCATAAATATATAAGTTTTCTTTTCACTTTGCATGTTCACACTTAGTTAGTTAGAATCAAGAAGGCTCCATTTCTTAGACACAAGGACGATCTCCTCGCATCGTAGTAACAGTGGCAGGAACTTGCCATGGCTCGTGCGATTCAACACAAGCTGGTGTCGAGTATGTCCGCACCAAGAAGGGGTGCGTCCATCGTTTGAGCTCAATAGCACCACGTGATGCGTTGGTGGGTCGGACATATTAGCACCAAAAGGGTGCGTTGAAGGTGATATGGCAGCAGCCGTTTGGTGCAAAACCATCATCGTTCACTACCACCACATTGCGGCAGTAACAGTGGCAGTAAGCCAACTGTCTCGCACGCATGGTGGCTCGGAAAGTTTGAAATGGGTTGCTATCCGATGGGAAGCCACGTCGCCTGCTGTTGTGCAACAAAGGACGAGGCATTTTGAGGTAATGGTCCCTCGTCATTCGTCGCGTTGGTGATCGCGGTAGGACTCGGTGTTGGTCATGAAACAAGTTTTTAACATGCACGCCCTAGTCTTACTTATCCCTAGTGCCAACGTTTCAACCGAGTATAGGTGTCGAGTCTTGCTAGTCCAAGTAGTTTGTATAGCTTTTAAATTTTGATACACTTGATACTAGTTTATGGTAGGTAGTATCATATTTCATGTGTAGCATGACAAAGGTTTGATGTGCAATTGCTCACCAGGATCATGCACGGGTCGTATCATGCATGTCGCATGCTTGTCATGCGAGGTCGAGACTCTTGTCTAGTTTGGTCAAGTCTTGACGTGTTTATTCACGTTGCACTTCGAACTACAAAAATGATAACATAGCATGACAACATTAAGCTACAAGGGTAACTTACAAGGGTCCGAGTATTGCTAAATGGGTCGAAGCGTGACGATGACGAGAAGCTTGAACCCACCCTTGGTTGATACTACACCGAACCCGACGTATCCTAGCTCGAAAGTCTCACTCAATTCGTGTTGCTTAACTCTTGTTTTTCAACATTTAGTTGTGATAGAATATTTCGTGCATGGTGACTTATTTATACTCGAAGTGATTACTAGTTACTGATATATTACATGTGAATGTACACTGTACACATTGTTGCACCAGGGTAATGATTCTAATACTGTAGTTTATTATTTCTTCTCATAATACTGTTGGAGCATCTCCACTATTCTTCCATTTGAAATTGTGCCAGTTGTATGATACGTAACATGTGAAGGTGAAGAATCTTTCATAATAAGAAAATGGGTGGGGTAATGTGTGTAAGGCTTGGTGATGATGATGCTTCCTTATTATGATGTATGGGTTTCTAGATGGTTTTATATGTATGCATCTGATGTTGATTATTCACATGTGCCCATATGTTATTTTATCTTTGTGAAATTACATTAAAATTGTTATGGTTACTAATTTGTAAGTAGACGGTTTTATAAAATGTTACTAATAAATGACCTCGTTCCACAAGTGTGAAATAAGTTTGATTTTTATTCGTTACTCGCTCTAAAATACCCTTTTAGTCATAGAGTAAAATTGGTGATATTCTCGTGTAAATTAAACTTTGTATGACAAAATAATGCGTTGACAACCATAAGATGACTTGTCGTCGAAAGTTATTGGTAAACTTGCAAACTTCCATTACATGACTTTTACTTAACGCAATGAGAATCTAATTTTTCTACGGGGTGTCACATCCTCCCCAGGTTAGAAGATTTCGCCCACGAAATCAAGACGTTGTAGGAGATTGTGGATTTGTGTAGGTGTGAGGGTATATGTTCTTAACTAAAAGTGTCGTCAATGCCTGAGAGACTGGCATGGTTTAGTTATCTAAACCTATGTTTTGATGACAATTAACACATACAAGTTGATAGATAGAAGATAAAGAAGCAGTCAAGCCTAATGTAAGGGAAATGTATTAACCGTATTTATCCAATTAAAACGTAGGTTTGTTCATTATTGCAATGATTGGCTTATCTCGAGGGGTATATCATTCTTAGATTTAGGCAGGACTTCTTCCAAAATCCTAGACACGCTAATCCTATCATAGTAAGACGTATCCGCATAAAGCAATCTTTTGTTAATTATATCTATGTTAGGGTTTAAGTAATGGTGCTCATATTAAACCCTAGTTCATTGAGACTTTACCCACTTACTGCTTAACGGTAATTTATTTTCTAGTAGTCCACTTTGTCAGGTAGTAAGACGTAATCCGATAACGCATATTTGTTATTTATATCAATGGTTAGGTTTAAGGAATGGTGCGTATATTAAGAACCCTAGTTCATCGAGGACTTACCCACTTACTTGCTTAACCGGTAAATTTATTTACTAGAGTAGTCCTTTGTCAGAGTCCTAACCAATGGAATTCATAAACGTCAATTTGGTTGACCCTAGGGTCACTAGCTGTAGTCCAACACTTGTTGCCAAACCAAGTGGCAAAGAATAGGTCATTTATTTTGTGATTCTTATGATTCTAGCTATCCGGACTCTTAGTCCTACGTCCACACTAATTACGAAGTTGCAGCTTCATTAATTATGTAGGATAGACCCAGTTGAATGAATCTAGGTCGCATACAACGTACATAAACAAGTGATGATATGATAGAATATACATAATCCGTATCCCATCGCCACAACCGGTGTCCTGTTTCTCTCGCTCGACAATCAAGATATACCACCATTCATTAGACTTGTCAGTAAACATAGGCTAATACTAAGGAATTAGCGAATATTCATTGTAACAAGTAACAATATTCATAGAGTCGGGTTTATGATTTGATGATTGACAAATACTATTGTGCTTAAATGAAGAAACGCTCTCGCTCAATGGACCACTCAATCAAGGCGCTTAATTGATCACTTTGGTATTTCTACCTATGGAGACTTTAAGTCTGCTGGAAGATTTGTTGAAAGATGTAAGCTCATTAACTAAAGATAAGCATTGAAAAGTAAAATATTTAGTTTCCATATAATTAAATGTTTAGTTTCCTTGTATAATTAAATGTCTTTTATGAGCATTTAATTAGTCTTTTATGAGCATTTAATTAGATGGTCAAAGCATTTAATTACTTTCCTTTGTAAGTCTTGATCTCTCCCTATATAAAGAGATCATAGACATAGTTTTACATATCCATCACAGTTAGAACTCTCCAATGAGAGTCTAATAGAAGAACACACGTGTGTGTATATTAGTTAGCATAGCAATAGATGAATGATCAACATCTATATGTATTAGTTAGTTTATGAATAAAAACCTTGTTCATAACATTGTTGTTCTTATTTGTTATTCCGCTGCGTGATCAATGTTATGATATCCTAGATACAAAGATCTAATCAATCTTGAGCTTAAACGATTCTTATCAATTGGTATCAGAGCCATGGGGCTCTTGATCTAGGATCTACAAGGTTTATGAAGAAACCCTAAAAACCCTAATTTTCATGAAATCGATTTGTGGTAAAAGATTTATGGGGTTTTGAAGATTAATTGCTATGATGATGCTTATAATCGTCCTCTTTACCTACTTAGGTATGCAATACAGTTATCAAATGTTGTTATTATTCTTTTAGGGTTTCATATAAACAGTTAGGGTTTCGAGTAGATTGGTAAACCTGACGTGAAGAAAATAGAATGTTGTGCAACATCGTTTAAGTTTCATGTTATGGGTTCGTGATTCAGATTGAAGATTGTTTGATTAATAGGGTTACGTCGAGACACAAGAAAGTTTGGTGATCATGGTGTAAAGAAAACCTAGGGTTTAACCTAGAGTTTTTGATCGTTTTTCTTGTCGACATGAAACTAACATAACCTTTTCATTTGTATTGCTCTTTTGGATTCGATCATAAGTTAGTACTGCTCGAATATTATTAATACTGCCAGCCTTCCAAGTTAATACTGTTGGTTGATTTTTAGTACTGCTTAGATCTATGGTTAATACTGCTCGATATATGTTTATACTATTCAAGTTTATGTCTGTACTACCTTTGTTGTCCGAGAAACGAGGGTTTGTACTGATAAGTAGTTAATACTGCTAGGCTTGTCCGATAACGGATAATACTTGGTTTTTGGATGGATTTGGATCTCAGACAAAACTATTTTTCAAATAGTTTAACGAGTTTGTAAAGCAAATTAGGGTTTTCCTTGGTGTATAAAAGGAACCCTACGGCATAGATAAAATGTAATGAATTCAATCAGTTTTAGTAATTGAAATAGAAATTAATAGTTATTAGTAAATTTATTTACATTGTGTTCTTCTTAGTACTTGTGTTAAGATTCCGCATTAACACATAGTATTCGAGTCATTGTCTCTTTTATAGTTAATTTGGATTTATCCAAGTTATCTATTGTCTTTCATAAGGCTCAACAGATCCAAAACCTTGGACCTACAATAGATGAATGATTAAAGTAACGAAAGATTACGCTAAACGAACGCGTATATAGAGTGTAAATGATTACAAGGGTTCTCCTATGGATTGGAGCACTTTGAAGGACCTTCTTGGCTTCTAAAATCATCTGAGAATCAAACTTTATGGTTAAAAGCATACCCTAAATTGTATTTAAGGTTTGGTATTTATAGTCTCTAAAAATTAGTTGATTCGGCGTATTAAAAAACTCAATACGGCGTATCGGGTGAATTTGCGTGGGATTCACGAATAAAATATTCCAGAATTTTCTTGAGCTGTCTTCAATACAGCGTATCTGATTTTTAGATACAGCTTATTGACCAATGCGTAATATTGGTTCTTTGGATACAGGGTATTGACCAATACTGAGTATTGGGTCTTTGGATATAGAGTATTGACTAATATGGAGTATTGAGGTTTTGGATACGGAGTATTGGCTGAAAAGGTGCTTTTCTTGATAGTTGACCAAAGTATCATATACGGCGTATCTACTAATGTGGATACGGCGTATTCTTCAAAGTCAGGCGATGGTCTTTTAGTTCATCAAGGTCTTGGATATGTCGTATTGGTCTAGCATAATACAACGTATGGGCTGTTAGATCAGTAGACTTTCTCGAACTCTACGTTTTAACTCCAAAATGCGTGCCTTTTATATTCCCCCACTTCATGCATAAATAATGTAAAACGAGCAATTTAGATGGAACAAATGATGCTATAAAGTAGACATTATTTGATGTCATCAAATATTCCCCTACTTAAATCCTACTTGTCATCAAGTAGACCTTAGAAAGTTTACAAAAATGTATCTCAAACCAAGGTTCAAGATATTTCCCTTAAGTAATGTTTTGTTAGATTACTAGCATACAACCAAACGCCTCACGAATTGGGAAAATGAAAACACTCAAATCACTTAACTAATCTATGTTGTAACATGTAACTAATTGGCTCAATTTCTCAGTCGTGATGAGTATTCTATCATAGGCTTGGCAAGGATACACATCTCCACCACTAAAGCTAAGGAGTAACAAGTTAAAAAAGGTAAATTAGGTTAAAAGGTTTAAGGTTTTGATCACTCTTTTTATTCGACACCAAAATTCTAGAAAAAGCAACAAAATCATAAGAACACATCCATAACGATGGAATAGACACACATGATTGCTTTCAAACCTTAACTCGAATAAGCTAAAGAATAGGATTAGTAGTCTTTACCAAAAGTCATAAACCAGCAGGGGCGACAAACCACATATACACATTCGTAACGATGGAATAGACATACATGATTGCAATCATTCCCTCACTCGAGTAAAACCAAGGGTTAGGACGAAGAGTGATATAGGGTATGGATCTTCTAATCTTTCACCAATAGTAATAAACCAACAAGGAGGACAAAACCACGTATACATGGCCTTAACGATGGAATGGACATGTGTGATTGCTCCCATCCTCATTCGAGTAAGACTAAAGGATAGTAATTAGGAAAGGGAAAATAATTGGTGTTAAATAAAATGAAACAAACCAAATAGATTAAGTCCAAACAGATAAGGAATAAAGTTGCTAGTTACCTTCCCGACCATCCCTTGAAAAAGACACAAAATGATAGACTAACTCACGCTTTAAGATGGAACAATCAACGTGCTATAGTGATACAAATCAGACTCATAAAATGTCTCAATCAATAGATCAATGAAAACAACCCTTAGTTGGCGTTCTCATAACGATCAACTCCCAATCATCCCAATTACAACTCTAGTGGCTATTTTTGCCACTTTATACATACTTTTACATAGTTGGTTTATATTACGTACCAACTCTAATATAACAATACTCTACAAACATCTTTTTTGTAATTTTATGATTTTTTTGATTTTTTTAAACTAATAACTAAAATTCAAATCTGATGTGTAGAATTTCACCATTTCATAACTACGATAAATATAAATAATTGATATCTGATCATAATAACAAATTAGTAAAAATACACGAGCGAACTACTACTTTTACATTCCCATTGCGTTGTGTAATTTCTCAACCTAACCATGGATAGAAAATCAACACTTGCCCAATTGCATTGTGCAATTTCCCGACCATTCCAGAGATAGAAAATTGACATCTCGACACAAAAAATACAATACTTTACACAAAAGCAACTAGCAACCAAAAAAGTAAAGGACTTAATCTAATGGGGTAGGCTTAGGTGTAAAGGTGTAATGAAACAAATATTTGTGGTGTATGAAAAGAAAGGAATGGCTCAACAGGTTTTCTATGGGTATCTTACTCTAATAATGAGAGTAAACGAAGGGTTTATACAGGGATTAACTAACCGGTGTAGTTAGTTAATATAACATGTATAGGCTTTTTGGTGTAATCCTATAAATTTACCAGTTTAAAAATGTCACTCCATCTATTAAAAATAGTACTTATCATTGTGGTCTCAAATAGATATACCAACCCAAGTTCTAAATTCTACAGCATCACCGACACACTTATATTTTTGTGGAATTTAGGTAAATATTTAGAAACAGATAAGGCTAAATTCTCACAATATTTAAACAATGGTTATGTGTGCGGGGTTATGCAACTAATAATTTCACAAAAGTATGCTAATTTTTTTAAATTTAGGTATAAATTAAGCATTTTATTGTGAAAAATGGACGAGTAAGCATTCTAATTCTCCTCCCCCCACTTGAGACATACAACGACCTCGTTGTATAAATATAATATTAAAAACAGGAAATTAAAAGAATCAGAACGAGAAACTCCCCTCAGATTTGCTCGGTATGATCTTCCATGTTGCGTTTATGAGCAAGATTGTGTGTACGAAAGCGGGTCTGAATCCTACCACGAACAACAAACACATATGATTTCAGAAAAAAAAGTATCCAACCACAATCATCTTTTCGTTTAGTAAGGTCCTGTATAAGATATAAGAAAACAAAATGCAATTCTGTCTCCGTGTATTCGTTGGTTAGACTCGAAAATAAAAATCCTAAAACTGTATAGGAATTCCATACGCATTATCCATATACCAGGATATGCCATATTGAAACTTGTATAAAAAATCCTAAGTACGGGTCAGTCGCCTAATACGCTGGATACATTTAATGAATACGCCGTATAGACTGAACTGACAATAATGTTAAAAAATTCATAAAAATAAAGACTGGATAACGTCTAGACATGTGATACATCATATGGTATGGGGCGGATATGCCGTATCCATGTCTGGGAAGACAAACTCAATAAAAACAGAAAATAAATCCGGGTTGTCTCCCGGTAAGCACTTTTGTTTACAGAAAAGTCTTTAAGTTAGACTTGTTTCTAGCTTCATCCCATCCTTATAAAAAAACTTAGGGTCAAACGGGATGCCAAATGGCACATATAAAATTTTAATAAGATTTATTAGCATCCCTTCGATAAGATAATTCCAAGTCATGATATTAATACCTAGCTCTTTGATAAAAGTTTTAGTTTTGAAAAATTTATTGACCGCATCATGACTTGTTTTCAAAATTTTATTTGACCCTTGTGCATAGGCACCAACATCGGTAATTATTACATTAGGTAATGGTTCGATAGATAAATCCCCTGAAGATTGTTTGATATCGATTTTATCATTACCATTGCCCATATCCAATTTTAAATCATCGACGTTAAATATCTTATAAGAAAATGAATCATTATCGAATTTTTATTGTATGTAAAAGTGTAATCTTCGTCATCAGATTCGTCAAATGATATTACAAAATCAAAATCAACCTTTATAACATGATGAGCAATTACCATAGGCTCAGATGAGACTTTCGGTTCAGATGTCAGAGTATCTTTGTAGACAATAGCTGGGAACTCGTTCTCAAAATCTTTGAAGTGGTTGATATCTACAAAATACCTGACCTTACCATACGAAGCAGTTTCCCAGCTAAACTCTTGACCGCGCCTACGTGCTTTTTCAACTTCAAGCTTAATATATTCTTCCATAGTGATGTGAGGGTCGTCTATTTCTTGTAATAAATTGGCTAGGAAAGTAAAAGGTCAAATAGACTAATACGCCGTATTCAGTAAACTCAATACGTCGTATTGATGTTTGTAGTCGAATACGTTGTATTGGTTTAGAAAAAAATTATACGCTGTATCCAAAAAGTTGAATATGTCGTACTCAGTATTCGATTCAGAAAGTTACAGTGAACTGTAATAATGTAGAAAAACAAACAAACACACAATATGCAAAAATATACAATGTAGAAAATCAAGCACACGAAACAAGCACACAAATATGCAAATTAATCTAAACTAAAATAAATCTAAACTAAAACACTAATAAATAAGAATTAAACAACTTCACTCCCCGACTACGGCACCAAAAACTTGATGTGTCGTTGTGTGTAGGTATTTTATGTTATCAAGTTTTACGATTTTTATTTTGCCGACTTTACCTAAAACAACACTATCAGTTGTAACTTCGTTGGTAAGTAGGGTGTCGATCACTAAAAGCAAGAGCGTTAATACCTAATCTATCAGTATTTTAGTTATCTATGTTAGTCTCAATTTAATCTATTCTATGTTAAACTTAAGTTAATCCTAAACTAATGGCAAAGGGGGTTTTCAGCCTGAGGGACTGGCACGATTTAGTTATCTAACCTATGGTTTTAATGATAATTAACACACACAAGTTGATAGATAGAAGATAAAGAAGCGATCAAGCCTAATGTAAGGGAAATGTATTAACCATATGTATTCCAATTAAAATGCAGGTTTGTTCATTAATGCAATGATTGGCTTATCTCGAGGGGTATATCATTCCTAGATTTAGGTGGGACTTCTTACTAAATTCTAGACACGCTAATCCTGTCACAATTAGACGCATCCGCATAAAGTAATCTTTCGTTAATTATAATCTATCTTAGGGTTTATGTAATGGTGCTCTTATTAAACCCTAGCTCATCGAGACTTTACCCACTTACTACTTAATGGCAATTTATATACTAGTAGTCCACTCTGTCCGGGTCCTAACCAATAGAATTAGAACGTCATTTGTTGACCCTAGGGTCACCTACTAGTCCAACTTGTTCACTAAAGCAATGGCAAGGATAGATCATTTATTTGAGATCCTATTATTCTAGCTATATAAATCGCTATATGGAGAGATATCCCAGACTCTTAGCCTATGCCCACATAACACCGAAGTTGCAACGCATTTAATATGTAGGACTAGACCTAGTTGAATGATAGGTCGCATACAAAAGCACGTAAACAAGTATGAATTGATAAACATAATCAACAATCAATGATAAATTAAGCAATCGAGATAAACAAACCAAACATTAGAATTATCATAAACATGGCTAATACCTAAAGGTATTAGCCGATAGTTATTGTAACAATATACAAATTCCTAGATAAACGATTAAAGTAATGAAAGATTACGCTAACCGAATGTGAATATAGAGTGTAAATGATTACAAGGGTTTTCCTATAGATTGTAGCACTTTGCAGGACCTCTTGGCTTCTAAAATATTTTGAGAATCAAACTTGGTGGTTAAAAGCATACCTTAAATTGTATTTAGGGTTTGGTATTTATAGACTTTGAAAAATGGTTGATACGGCGTATTCAAAAACTCAATACGGCATATAGGGTGACTTAACGTGGGCTCCACGAATAAAATATTCCAGAATGTTTTTGAGTTGCCTTCAATACGACGTATCCAATTTTTAGATACGACGTATTGACCAATACGGAGTATTGGTTCTTTAGATACGGGGTATTGACCAATACGAAGTATTGGGTCTTCGGATACGGAGTATTGACCAGTATAAAGTATTGACCAATACGGAGTATTGACTGAAAAGGTGCTTTTCTTGATAGTTGACCAAAGTATCATATACGGCGTATCTACTATTGTGGATATGGCTTATTCTTCAAAGTCAAGTAATGGTCTTTTAGTTTATCAAGGTCTTGGATACGTCGTATAGGTCTAGAATAATACGACGTATGGGCTGTCAGATGAGTAGACTTTCTTAAACTCTTCGTTTATGCTCCAAAATGCGTGCCTTTTATATTATCTTCACCAATTTCTTGATATTTAGTGCAAATAACTAATATAAGCAATTAAGTACCAATTCATGCATAAATAATACGAGCAATTTAGATGGAACAAATGATGCTATAAAATAGACATTAGTTGATGTCATCAGATGTGTGTGTTAGGCTTTAGAAAACTTGCCATAGGATATTAAACTGGCATAGATTTATAGGGAAACGCGAGTGTGTAGAAAGGATACCATCGATAACAGTCTTCATACTATCTTACCCCTAATATGGTTGACCCCTCTTAAGTGTTTTAAATGCATGTAATGTACTCTTATGGGCCTTGTAATAGTCTTCATACTACCTTACTTTTGCGTTGCCTTAATAAAATATTACATAGACGGCAGGTTCGTGTAATTCGTTCATGACTTAGGAAATACTTACACAGATCATTGCAAGAGTGACAAAGCAACTTAATTTGGAGAAACATAATAAGTAGTAATACATGATTAAGTAAATACGTTCATTTACCAAAAGATTATCACCAGTAGTTTAAATTTAATTATTAATTCAATTAGTTAAAAACCAACCAACCTATCAAACCATGATTTTTACGTGCTTTGATAAAAATATAAAAATACAAAAAGAATCTTCTCTCAACCCCTTAGACCTATGTTAGATTCTGTTCGAGCCTTCCTAACCTATTCCCTTATAGAATGATAGCAAGCCCCGAGTCTTGCCTATACTACACTGTAACGATTAGATGCACTGCATAGGGGATTGTAAAACTTCTTGTGAAGTCCTTACAAACCGCACATAAGTAACTTGAGCTCTAAAGACTTTAAATATCTTTGAATTGGCTCAAGTCTGAGAAGTTGTTATCTTCTTGTTGTGAGGATAAATGTAAATGAATGTACACTTTCCTTTCTTCGAAGTTCGATTTCTAAGCAAAAATACTTAGAAGTCAAAGTTTTGAGCAAACATGTGAATTTTTTTTTATAAATATCCTCAAAAAACAAGAAGATTTCTCTTCTTTTCTTAAGATAAGTGCACTGACACGTACATTTTATTTTCTTTGAAAATGTAACACCCCTATTTTTACATATAGCAGCGGAAGCTAATCTGGGGTATTACTTCAAAGGTACAACAGTCATAATCATAGAAAACGAATCAAAAAGAGTCGTTTATGAAAATAAGTTATCATTCATTTATTTCATCAGAGTTTTTACAAAAGAGAGGTCCCAACATCTGTATTTACAAAATGTAAATGATAACGGTTTTCCATCTTCATGTCCTCGTCACAAAGGTTTAGTGAAATCCATAGGTTTAAGTAATATAATTTGAATGCAAATGCGATAATTGGGTTACATTGATATACACCCAGTATTGAAAACATAATTTATTTATTGCCATTAGCTCATGAATCCGATGCCTTAGGTTATAATGATAATATTGCCCCTGCAAGTACCTTTGCCAAATACCCGCGTGATTTCAAATGATATGCAATTGGTTACACGTAATAGGGTAAACCAACGGGGAGTCCAATCCAAATAGATCTATTCACATCATTCGCGCTTACTACGGAGAGTAATTAACGGTTCATGATTATGAGGACTTAAAGGCAAAGCAGTTACTTAGGCAATAGTAAATTGAATTAGTATATAGAAATAATTACATTCATGTTTATAGCATGTATCTCCCTCGCGGGTTTATAAAAAGATTGAAAAGCGAGGCTATGAACTCACCTGAACAGTTATAGGGAAATTGATAGCTAATGTGTATGAAATGATTGTAACGGCTTCAACACGGCAATCACAGACAACCTGGGTTAATATATGGCAAGTCTTAGTTTGATTGAATATATAAGTTTTTGGATATCGATGTTGATTTTGATATAAAGATTATCATAACACCGTTCGGGCCATCATAATTCAGAAGTCATTCAGTAAACGTTTGAGGAGCTAGGGCACTTTAAATCGTAAACCCAACAACTCAGTCAGAACGTAATACCAAGATGAAACTTCTTAATATGAAGCTCCCTAGTATTGTGGTATGATAGGGATACGGGACATGATTTTTGAAAGCACATCGATGATGAATGATATAAGGATTAGAACATAAGCAGTTTTAAGCATTTTATTCAATATCTAGAGATGTTAAGCACGTCAAGCGTTAATTAAAGTTATGTCTAGTAATGTTTTGAACATGATTTCAAAATGTTACATTTTAGACCCTAGGGTTTGGAAAATTGCAAATAGACCCCTGAGGTTTGTACTTTTATGACTTTGGTCCTTCAACTTTTATTGATATACAAAATAAACCTTGGACTTTGTAAAGTGACATAAATGATCCCTGGTGTTATAACTTTGATAAAATGACATTTTTAGTCCTTTTAGTTATAAGTTTCTAAAAATTATGATATATACCCATTGCATGGATTATAATTACAAAACATGTCCAAATTGCTATGCAAGCTTAATTTAACATTTAAATAGTCATTTATAAGTTATAATAAACTAAAATATGAAGATTTAACAAAACATAAATTCAAAATAACGATTCGTTAAGCTAGAAAGTAAAACAGGTCAAATTAGGGTTTTAAAATGAAAATGCGCGGGTTTTAAGATCAAATTCTTTCATGACTTATCAAATTATTTATTTTAACATTATATAAGACTATTAAGATTGATTATAACAAAATTTTATAATTTTAACCCATAGTTTAAGTAAAAACATGAAATTAGGGTTTCGGGTGTACGGTTTTGGATCAAAATGGAAAATAAGCATGAATTGAGTTATGAAACTTTAACAAGAGTTTATTTAGGATCATATGAACATTATAAACGTTATGAAAGCAGAACATAAGCTTAGAGAACTTGGTTTGAGCTTATAGCTTGGAAATGGGTCGAAATTGTGACTTTCGGCTTCGGACGCCTAAAATAATGACTCTGGGGCTTCGTTTTCTTCAGGGCTTCGCTTCTTGAACGTCTTTTATGATCCTAGGATCATATGGGAGCAAAGGATTGCTGCCTTAAGGGTTATAGAGGGGGAAAACAGGGTGCGAGTTGGAATGAACAAGGATGGCTTCTATTTATACTTGTGCGAGTTCAAGATGAGTAAGCAAAGCTTCATTTTTGGTCTAGACACATGTACAAGCTAGTATAAGATGTGTTGAGGCTAGAAAATGAGGAGTGGAAGGTCTAGGAGTAGCTTAGATGTGTTGGCTCTCCTCTCTTGCTGCCGCGGCTAAATGGAGCAAAAAGAGGCACATGGTGCCTTCATTCTTGACCAAGGAGATGTCAAAGCTGCTTAGTAAGCTGCTATTATGATTCTAGAAGAGTTCTTGGGTGGTCATTTGCACATGGTAGCATTTTAAATGGGTCAAAATGGACATGGAAGTGGTTCGGGTCAGTTTTGGGGCTCGACGTGTTCTTCAAGTGTTTTTCCAAGGTACATTGCGTTTATAATGATTAAGGATTGATGAAATAGGTTGTTAAGGTCTGGTATTAAAGTAATTAGCAAAGATTAGGAATTGGTTTGGGTTAAAACGGGTTTAAAACGAAGAAATGGGGTCGCGGGTCTCTTTACATGCGGTTTAGGGTTTTCATGGGTTTCAAGGCTTATAATTTGCATATGAATGCAATATAATTGTTAATATGTGATTATGAGGTTTATATATTGGATAATTAACAAGAAATGATAAGTGGTTTGAATTGAAATGGGTCAAAATTGAGAAAATAGTCGCGGTTTTGAGATTAGGGCACAATTTGAATACTTTAGGGTTTTCTAGCTTGAATTTAAGGTACATTGTCAAAATAATGATTGATAATGATTTTTAAACTCATTTTATGAGTTTACAATGGCTCTTGGTTGGTTATTTGGGATTAGAATGGTTTAAAATGAGTAAACGGGTTAAATGAACCAATTAGGTACATTTAGGGTTTCTCAGATATGTTTTACGTACAAGTGAAGTAAAATGATAAAGTGATGATGAAATAATGATTGAATAGGATTTATATGATTGTGAAATAAGTTATTACAACTTATTTGGGTATTGTTTTAGGTTTATAATGGATAAAAACCAAGAAACGGGTCATGGTTTAGTATTTTGCTCGGGTTAGGGTTTTAGACTTTTGAATTAGGGTTTTTAGTGTAAATATGTGTATGAAAGCTTATGAATAGAATAATTAGGGTTTAAACATTGTATATTGAGTGTAGTAGCTTGTACATAAGTGGTGGTGAAGAAATTGGAATGAAAACGGAGGTAAAACGGCTATTTTAGAGATCATACTTAATGACTTGTATATTGAGCTTTTAAAGACTTGTACTTGCCTTAGAGGGAGTTTATAAATGAGATGTTATATTATTTGTACATATGCTTTAATAGTTTGTGCATTTACTTTAGATATTAACCCTTCACAGAAATTAGGTTTTAGAGATATATGATAACGGTTTAAAACCCGTTTTGATATAACGTTACGAATAGTACATTATAGGAATAATGTACCTTGCAAAAGGGATATGATGATATTGAATTGACATGTTATGATGTTTTCTTGACATATATGAAGATAGGATGGTCATAGATAGGTTGCGTGAGCTCGTCTACTTTAGTTATGCAAGTTACATGACATACTAAGATATTGACAATGCAAGTAATGTAATAAAGCAAAAAATTTCCCCGTATAATTGTGATAATAGTAAAATAGGTTTTGCATTTGATGAAAATTCTTGGGTTGTTATACTCTTCATCAGTTTTGTCTTTTGTATCATCCAGAACCTCTGGTGTGATACCAGCTCCTTCATCTGAGACTTTAGCTTTTCCTGATAGCTCATCAGGAACCCTGACGTAGTGCCAGTTCCTTCACTTGAGCTTTCCATCTTGTGCTTAGTTCTTCTTTCGCGTTGACTCTCCTTGATTGCTCTTTTAGTGTCAAGGTCAAACAATGCAACCTCAGAAAGTAGTTCTATACCTTTCAGCTTTCCTGAATACTTTTTCATTTGTTTTGTAGGGATACTGGAAGGTTCTTGAATAACAACAGTTCTGGGAATTCAAATCTTCTTGCTTACAGGTCTGTGTTCTGGTTCTCCTTCAGATTCAGACGATTCATCTTGAAGTTGAAGCTTTTTCTTCAACGGTTGCTTCTTTGTCTTAGTAGGCTCTTCAGTTATATCTTTCTTCACTGCTCTACCTCGGCTCTTTTTAGAGCGATTTCACCAGTCGAATACTTGTAGAACATCTTATAAGATTTGGTATATTTGATGTCATCGGTTAGCAAGTAATCTGAGATGGGTGCACCATACACTTAAAATTTCTCACCTTTGCTGATGAACTTCAATCTTTCCAGCAAACCATCTTGTTCAGTGATGTGATACTTGGAACCTTCTCTCTTAGAGATTGAATTGTGCTTGGACATGAAGTATTGAATGGTGACTTTTGTGAACCTTGGATAAGGCATGAGCTCACGTCTTTTGACTTTGGTCTGTCGGTAGTCAATTTGGTACTTCAGATCTTCCCAAAGCATGGTTGCATAATCAACATTGGCCTTGTGATACATACCCCACAGAATCTGAAGTCTTGACTGACGAAGTCTGTCATTAGCCACC
Source organism: Tanacetum coccineum (assembly GCA_026074375.1). NCBI lineage: Eukaryota > Viridiplantae > Streptophyta > Magnoliopsida > Asterales > Asteraceae > Tanacetum > Tanacetum coccineum. The sequence continues at coordinate 33,449 of BQNB010001477.1, forward strand.
GTCTTACCAAATAAGCACTTGTTGATAATTTCTCCAAAGGTTCTCCATGGCTGATGCATATGGTTAGCATACATCTCAGCAACAGAAGATAGATTGCTACTGTATCCAAGCTTCAGGACAAATGCCTTGAGATATTTAGTAGTTGGAGGTTTAGTAAATTCCTGATTCTCAACTCTTGGAGAGATGTCAAGAATCTTCCTGAAAACTTCAGCATCTATTTGAAAAGTTTTCTGATCAACCTCAAACTCATAGAACGAAGATCTCTTGATTTTACAAATAGAGGACCAGAACTGCTGCATATATATCTCTGGGACATCATCAGATATGAGGAAAGCATTATAGAATAATGTGTGCTTGAGAATGTCCAACGCAACTTGAAATGTCTCCTCTCGTTGAGTAATGGTAGGATCAATCCTGAGATTACTGAGTCTAATCTTGACTCTTTCAGCTGTAGGAACTAGTTTTTCATCCATAGCAGCTTGCTTAGCTTTGTCTAGCTTCATGATTCTGCTTAAGATATATCCAGTACAGTTTATATGTATGACAAGTATATATTACTGACTAGATAACCTATTTCATGTGAATTAGCCTTTTTATTAATGCCTAATGTGTAATGCTTCATGTTTGTCTAAGTTAACAGGATTGTGAAAAATTTCGGCAGAGATTTTGTTCATAAAATGACACATTTCGTTGAAAATTTCCCTGTTTTTACACATTTCGCAAACATCATATGTTACACATTTCACAGAAATAGTATATTACACATTTCGCAGACATAACATGTTACACATTTTGCAGAAAGAGTAAGTTGCACATTTCGCAGAAACACACATTTTACACATTTCGCAGGCCAAATATTTTGCACATTTCGCAGAAATAAGTTCCTACACATTTCGCAAACACATTTCGCAAAAAGAAGTATCTACACATTTCGCAAACACATTTCGCAGAAGCATGTATCTACACATTTCCCAAACACATTTCGCAAAAACAAGTATCTACACATTTCGCAAACATATTTCCCAGGGATGAACATTACACATTTCGCAGAGAAAGATATTATGCACATTTCGCAGGGATGAATGTTACACATTTTGCAGGGTACAAAGATGAATTTCTAGTTCTCTTAGCAGTGTTAAGTTGGTTTGTTTATGGTCTCTATCACTTGTAAAGTTCACTTAACCATAAAAACACTTAATCATACATCTAAACACCCAATTTATGCCTTAACGAGCCACAGTTCACAAAACTACCTCACACATTCTTCCTATGTGGTTATTCTTGTGATTTAAAGGTTCTAAAACATACACAATGCATCTATCTTCCTTATAAACACAAACCCACAAAAATTAACACAATAATACACATTTCGCACCAAATTCGCACATAAAAATCAACATAACTCACTAATGAGTTAGAATTATGGAAAACTGTTTCAAACGCATCTTAATCAACCCCATATGAACAACACCTATCACTTAATTTCAGGTTTTACAAGAAAAATTTAATATGAACCCTAAAACAGAGAATTATCAATTGTGGTTCAGTCTTGTCGTTTTGTTCCAATTCCTTTTGACAGAGTGTAGTTAGGATGATTATAAACAAGTTTTAGTTTTACCTTAATTCTTGAAAGTAATTCTTGATTATTGTTTGAGTGTGAGTCGTGGGTTAGAGAGAGAAAGTAGATTTAGTTTTTTTTTGAAATGATAATGAAATGTGAACAGCTCTTTGATATTTGTTATAACTTTTCAAGTTTCATGACTTGGCAGATTCAGTCCCTGTGGTTTCTATGTTCATTCATTTCCTTTTACTACTTTCCCTAGGTTTATTCAATTTTAGAATTGACAATTTGAGTCCTCCGAGTTGTAATCCTAAAATTCCAAGTCCCACTGTGTGCATTCAAAGCCCTAAGGGTTAAACAAGCTATCATCTTAAGTCCTAGTTGAGTTAATTATTTAACTCCCCTTTAAGATTTGACACGTTGTTGATCAAAAGCCTTTTTCATTTGATATTCCGTGATGAAGTTATGAAGTATCATTTTAAAAGAATAGATAAAAACACTCTCCCCCTTAAACAATGTCCCGTTTTCTAGTTAAAGAGCTATATACATTGTTTGAGTGATAGAATTTTCTTTTAAAATTATATTTTGATGAGAAACTGATCTATTTTTATAACACACCATTTTAGACCACCAAGAAATAAGATTTCTCTTATTTTTACCCAATAAGTGCACTGACACGTATACTTATTTCCTGAAAGCACGGGTTGTGTTGCAAAGTAAACACAAGCCTTTTGTATGAATGTGAAGTAATTCATACCCAAGAAAATGAATTCCCGTTATGAGGTCAAGTTATCTTTTTGACGATATACTTGCCTTTAAGGTGATGATCGGGTTGCTATCAGAAATAATAGCAAGCCATTTTTGGCATGTTTTAAAATCTTTTGAACTTCTGCTCGAACTTCATTTACAGCCTCGTATCATTATTAAATGAAATTTCTAAGGCCGTAAATATTATCGATTTTCAGAAGACATGCCAGAGATACATATTTTTATATTTTTATGATTTTATATTTTTGTATTTTGTTTTTGAAAAATTTATCAAAGAGAAAAATCTTTTTGTGTTTTTATATTTTTCTTATGCCATATTATACAAGGATATGTGATGAGATACCACCATTACTCATCAGTTTCTTCTGCCAGCAATGCCATAGTATCATGAGAAAAGCTTTTCATCCCAAGCTTGTTGATAAGAAATTCCAATCTTTCTCGAGGCAACGCTTTGGTGAAGATATCTGCTAACTGATAGTATGTGCTGACAAAGTACAGTTCAACAACCCCTTGCTCCACTTGCTCTTTAATGAAGTGATACTGGATGTCAATGTGCTTCGATCTTGAGTGTTGGACATTATTGTAGCATAAGGCGATGGCACTTTTGTTGTCGCAGTACAGAGGAATCTTATTGAATCGAAGGCCATAGTCTGATAGTTGTGATCTCATCCAGAGGATTTGAGCACAACATCCGGACAAGGAAATGTATTCTGCCTCTGTACTCGATATAGCCGTACTCTTTTGCTTTTTCGATGACCAGCTGGCAAGTCTGTCTCCCAAGAGTTGAGCAATTCCCGATGTACTTTGACGTGTATCTTGACAACCCGCATGATTAGCATCTACAAAAGCGGGTAGTGCAATAGAGGAATCCTTCGCATACCATAGACCCCGATTAACGGTTCCTTTTAGGTAGCGAAAGATTCTCTTAACAATGTGTACTCATTTCTCGGTAGGCTTTGCCTGATACCGTGCACACATACAAACAGCAAATTGTAGGTCTGGTCGACTAGCAGTGAGATACATCAGGGTTCTTATCATTCCACGATATCATGAAGTATCAATGGATATCCCATTTGTATCTTCATCCAGTTTTGATCGCTCCACCATTGGAGTATCCACTGATTCGCAGGTGTCCATACTGTATTTTTTAAGAGATTCAAGTGCATATTTAGATTGATTTAAAAAGATGCCTCTAGGACTTTGAGAAATTTGTAGTCCAAGAAAAAATAATAGTTTGCCCATCATTAACATCTTAAATTTAGAGCTCATTATATCAGAAAAGGTGTCACACAGTTCAGGTTTGGTAGAAGCAAAGATAATGTCATCAACGTATATTTGTACCAGTAACATGTCGTTGCCCTCCTTCCGAATGAACAGTGTTGGATCGACTGTGCCCTTGGAAAATTTCTAGGAGAGTAGAAATGACGACAGCAGATCATACCAAGCCCGTGGCGCCTGTTTTAGCCCGTAGAGAGCTTTCTTAAGCTTGTACACGTGGTCCGGATAATCTGGATCTACAAACCCTTCTGGCTAACTGACGTATACTTCTTCCCGTAGTATGCCATTTAGAAATGCGGTTTTCACGTCCATTTGGTAAATGACCATATTCATATGAGCAGTATATGCGAGAAAAATATGGATTTTCTCTATTCTAGCCACTAGAGCGAAAGATTCCTCAAAGTCGATACCCTCTTATTGTCTATATCCTCGAGCAACCAACCTTGCTTTGTTCTTAACAACACCCCCCATTTATGCTAATTTGACTTTGTACAGCCACTTCAATGTAAAATTATCACTCGATTAGGTCTAGGCACTAGCTCCCACACTTCTAATCTATCAAACTCATGAAGTTCCTCTTTCATTGCTTCAATCCAGCACGAGTCTTTCATTGCTTCTTTGAAGTTTTTGGGATCAACAGAAGATAGAAACCCATCAAAATAACACCACATTGAATTTTCTTGAAGTTGCTTCTGTGTAGACACTGATCGAGAAGGGTTACCAATCACATTAGAGAGTGGATGATCCTTAATCCATTTACCAAGAATTCCACCTAAGGTTTGGAACAACTACACATTTGAGGACGATTCTTGTGATGAAGTTTCTCAATGGAGAGTATTCTGAATTGGAGTAGATTCAAATAATACAAGTTGTAGTTGAACCTTAGCACTTGGAGAGGTGGAGTAATAATGAAGAATTTCATGACACGGTTCATCAAAGTGTGAAGTTTGATTCATTTCCACAACAACTAGAGAAATGGTTGGAGATTTGACTAGTTCTTGTGTTGATAAGACACTTGTAGATGGTGCATTTTGATCATTTGAAATCAATGAAGGTGAGCCGATTGGATCAGCAAGTCTTTGAGCAACAGCTGTGGGGGCTGGAGAAACAACACTTTGTGGGGGATTGAAGAACTCATCGAACATTGGTTGGAACAAGATATCCCAATCATTCTTTGTTGGTGGTTGATACTGTTGTTGTGGAATAGGGTTTTGCACGAGTCCTGAACTGATGTATCCAGGAGTCATTAATTGAGGCGCGGGTCTTGAACTGAATTGTTTAGAAGCTATTGTGGTCAGCTCATCAAACATGACATAGATAGTTTCCATGATTTGTCTTGTTCTCCTATTATAGATTCAGAAGGCCTTCTTTGCGGGAGCATATCCAACAAAAATCCCAATATCAGCTTTAGCCTTCAATTTACCCAAGTCTTCACTGTTGTTGGTTGGGTAGCAAAGAGAACCAAAAACATGAAGATAAGATAGATCTGGCTTTTTGTCATGCATCAGCTCATACAGAGTTTTGTTGTACCAGCGACGGATTAAGGAACGATTTTGGGTGTAACAAGCTGTGTTGACTGCTTCTGCCCACAAGAATAATGGAGATTTTGAAAATATCAACATTGTGCAAGCAGCTTCTACAAGAGTTCAGTTTCGTCTTTCGACAAAGCCGTTCTGTTAAGGAGTGCGAGCCTCGGATGTATTGGTAGAGAATTCGACATTTACATAAAACCTCGAAGGTGTAATTGACAAATATCTTTTTCCATTAGCTGTTATGAATAAATTCTGAACTATGCATCTACCGAACATGAATTTATTTTATGCATTTGATGATGGCTTCTGGAGCTTCATCTTTCGATCTTAGAAATTTCACCCAAGTAAATCGTGAGTAATCATCGACAATTACCAAGATATACTTCTTCCAGTTAATGCTCTCCACACGCATTGGGCCACACAAATCCATATGCAAAAGATTGAGTTTCTCTTGATTGGTGTCTTTAGCATTTGGAGTATGAGAGGATTTCTTGCTCTTTCCTAATGCACATGCTGAGCACAAATGATCTTTCTGATATTTAAGCTTAGGAATGCCTCTTGCAAGACTGTCTTTGGCTAGTTGATTTAAGGTACCGAAATTAAGGTGAGATAACCGGCGGTGCCATAACCAACTCTTAGTCTTTGAAGCTTTCAATAGAAGACAGATCGAAGAGGTCTTTAGCATGTCATCAAGAGAAATGGTGTACAAGTTTATGTCTCTGGATCCAGTAATTAAATCAGCACCGTCTAAATTCTAAACAAAACACGTGTGTTTTTGGAAAGCGACTTCTAGATCCGAATCGTAGAATTCTCCAACCAAGAACAAATTATGACTTAATCCCTCAACATAATAAAAATGGGATATTGTAACATTTCCTAGCTGGTAATCACCATAACCCATAATCTTTGGTATTTGATCATTCCCAAATCTAACAGTGCTGAGAAATTTGCTGACAAAATTGATGAGCTGAGAGCGATGTCCTGTCATGTGCTTGGAGCAGCCCGAATCCAGGTACCATAAGACGATTTGGACCACCTAAAACGGACATAAGAAGAATGTGGAACTGTGGTGACATTGGATCCCCAATTTTTCATGGGTTCTGAGTTATTAGAAATCTGAGATGTTACATGCTTAGATTTTCTACTCGGTCCTACATTTGTTATCTGATTGGGGGGTCCTGATGCACTACTGTTGTGTGTTTTAGGCTTAACAACTGTTGTTGTAACAGGTTTCTTAAGAGGCACTTTACTATTGGGAGTGAGCCTAGTTAAAGGGCACTTATTTCCATTAATAGTGAAAGTTCTTCTAGTTGGAATCCACCTATACCCTACAGTGTTAAATATTTTCCCTGTACATTTCCATATTTTCTTCTTTTTGCTCTTTACAGATTTAGGACGTACATGCATATTAGAAATATAATCACTAGCACACGAGTCATGAATAGCATCAAATAGACATTCATTGCATGAAGAACAAATAAGATGAGAATTCGCATTTAACACTTTATGTTGAACATTTGCATTTAGTACAGGTTTAGAAACACGATTCTTAGTTTTCAAGCAAGGCTTAACAATCCTAGGTTGGGCTTCTACTTTATTTGTCTTCTTGTTACTACATGAAGGTTGTGAGATCCTATCATTCCTTGTATTGCTCTTAGGCTTTGATCCGCTAGCTTCGGTAGAACTTTTTATTCCTGTAGAAGGTAACATAGCATTGTTAGGGGTCTGTTTGTTCTGTGTGTTTGCATGCTTTTGTGAATTCTCTTTTGATGTACTTTCAGATTCTGCAAACCTAACTTTCCTAGTTCTGTTCATTGGTGTAACAGCAACTAATTTCTGACTTTCATGTTGTGAACTAGGGCAAGTAGCACTAACATACACAAGCAGTTCCTGAATTCGTGTAGTGTACTTACAGGCAGAGTCTAAGTCACTATCTAAAGGCCTTAATTCTATAGCATGTTCCACTATCTCATGAAGTATTTTGGCATGTTCTTATAAGTGTTTTAGGTAGTCTACATGTGCTTCCCTATTGTTCTTAACGCGAGGGGAAATAGGTGGCAGATCTAATTTATACACTCTTGAAGTAACAACATTCGAATTTTGTATGTTTTGAGCACTTTCAATTGCGTTTTCCCTTTTAAATTCGCAATGTGTTCCCTCAGTTTAGCAATTGAGAGATCTTTTGCATCCAGCTTTGCTTGCCATTCATTTATGTTAAAAAATTCCTGAATGTCAGGAGCAATTTGATTAAGAAATGGTTTGTTTATGTGAAAACTTTCTTTGCTTTGTTGTAATTTAATTTCCTGAGAAATACATTGATTTTCAAGTCGGGAACATCGTTTTGAAAGTTCATTGTAAACAACCTGTTCAACCATGTCATTCTTTTTAGCAAGCTTAGCTTTTAGCTGAAGATTCTCATTATATTCATCAATGTAACTCTTTTTCATGGTGTCATAATCATTAATGGCAGCTAAGTTGTTGACATGAGTATGTAAAATATCTTGAGATATAAGAAGCTCCATTAAACGATCATTATCCTTTTTCAGAGTTTCTAAAGCACGATTATCATATTCAAGAGACTTAGCAGGCATGGGTAACACATTATTAACATCAGCATGCATTACAACATTCATCACATCTTGACAGATAATATGCTCTAGCGGACGTTCACTTTTAAGGATTAATTCCTTTTTCTCAATCTCAAAACACTTTCTGTCTACCTGGTATTTGGTTACCTCAGTTTCCATTTGTTGGAAAACTTCTTTCATTTCATTAAGTTCTTTGTGAAGACCTTGATCAAACATTTAAAAATACTCTCTCAATGTTTTTGCAAAAGGTTTGACATCTTTTTCAAACGCTCCTCTGATATGTTCTACCCCCCAAGATCCTATTCTATTCCCAGTGATTTTAGTATGAAAAGTTATAGTTTCTTCAAATTTATTAAGATGATTTCTCATTTTGTTAAAACTATCTTTTACAATACTTATCGATGAAAGTTCACGAGGAATCTTCTTCTTAAAAACTGGTTCAGGTGGAACTAGTTGTTTCTCAGAAATTGGGTGTGAAATTGGTAACCAAAATGCCTGTTCAGCAGATAGTTGTTTTTGGGGCACAAAATACTTCACAAAATGCTCAGATAGTTTATTTAAAGCCACATAATCAACAAGGGCAATATTAACTTTCTTTTTTTTCACAGTTTCATCATTTTGTTTCGCAAGCATTTTTAACCTAATATCTTTAGCTAATTCTAAGGTTTCCTCAGTATCAGTAACAGTTAAAGCATCATGTTTCTTAACAATTGTGTGACCATTATATAAAGCAGGTACTTTTCTGTGAGCTTGAGCAAGATAAAAAGGATTCTGATAGCCAAGTGCCGTTTTGTGACTTTCATCATAAAAAAACTTAAGGTTTTGTTAACATATGCATTGTTTGCGTTGACTGGCCCATTTTGTAAACCACGTTGTCTAAAGCTTTCTTTTCTTTTTGTAAATCAATGATTTCATCAAGATATTTATCTTCTTTTTGTTTAGACGCTTCTTTCAAAATCTCAACCGTTGTTGATAAAGTCTTATGACTTTCAACGGTTGCATTGAGTTGTAGTTTTAATGAGTGTATCTGTTTTTTAAAATCCGCAACTTTTGCATTTCTGTCAACAATAACCTGTCTTAATTGACCATCAATATAATTATCTCTGTCATTTAATTCAAATGATTGTCGTTGTTCATAGATTTTAACTTGCTCTTTATATCTCTCAAGCTCAGTAGATAAAGTTTCATTAACTATCTTATTTTCTTGCTGCACCTTATTGCATTTAGCAACTTGACTTTGCATCTCATCAATGACAGACATTAAGAGTTCATCTTGTTGTGCAGTGGAGCTAGTGCTTTGAACAATCAGAGTTTTAGTTTCTTGCTGTAACACCCCCAAATCTAGGTCGCAGCGGAATGTTAAATATTCGAGGGCGTTACGTTATTGGATCAATAGCACAAGATATGAGAACGACCACTAAACGTGTCGTTTGAAAAAGATACATTGGATTAACAAAATACTTGTTTGTTACATAAGCTCATGGCTTCAAATTGTTCAACAACAATAATAAAAGATTCCGGTTTATAACAATTGTCCCCAAGATGTAATAAAACCCCAAATCTTAATTGTTGACTCCCCAGTTATTGACTCCCAATGTATCATCGCACCTCGTGCCTTATTGACCTGAAAAACATGCTTAAAACGTCAACATAAAGTTGGTGAATTCATAGGTTTATGTAAATCAATTGTAGGACCGCAAGATTTCCAAGTGTATGATTAAGCAACAGATGCAAACATCATAAAAAGTAATTACGTTTCCCTAAGCTCATGACACTGAAGCTCGACATGTATGAATGCAAATAAATTGCCAATAATTGCCCATGAATGATGTTCTAACCCGAAACATCCCTAATCCGACATGGTATACGTTCGTTCCCGGTGATAGCTAATTCACCCGAACGGGGATTGTCAATCCCAAATAGATCTATTTATAACATTCGCGCTCACAATCCAGTAATTGACAGTTCAGGATAAATGGCTCAGTGGGTTATCGCTACTTAGGCAAACACGTAATCATTGTATAAAATGTACACTTGCGTCCAATTTGTAAAACGAAGCATGTTCTCACCCCAAGGATGGAAATTATTTAAATAATTATAAAAACATGGGGCTATGAACTCACCTTAGCAGGTAGTTCTCTGAATGATAATAAATATCCAAGTAAGCAATGAATCATACCGTCAAATACCTAAGTAAATACGGTCAAGTCTTAGTCTACACATTTAGGCTAACGACTCATTGTATAAACTAAATTCCATTTCAAGTTTATATATACTGTTATCACTTGTGTGGTGGTGCACATGACTATTGTATTTATAATTTCGATGGTTCTCGGGAAACGTGAAATCATTGTTAATAAATATACTTATTTATTAAGTCGTTAATTAAACCCGTTTAATGTCCGAATACATCAATATTCGACCGATTCGTAAGTGTTTTATTAATTCACTTTTGTTTACAAATATACCCTTAAGTTTCTAGATATTACACTTTAGTCCCTAGGTTTATAAGATATAAACATTTACACTTTAAACCCTTTAGTTTTGATAATCACATAATTAGTCCTTTAGGTTTACAAAAATGTAATTTAGGTCTTTATAGTTACACTTCAGTCCCCGAGTTTCAGAATGTTTCACAAACAGTCCCTGGAGTTATCACAATTCGAAAATGACAATTTAATCCCTTAAGCTTTGAAATTTACATTTTTAATCCCTCGACTTGCAAAATTTGCATTTTAACTCCGAATAACTCCCAACAGGCATTTCATCTTGTTAAGTCTAATTAAGTTATCAAAGCTATTTCGGCTTATAAATAAGCACTTAGAGCTTATTTTTGGCTTAACGGGCCTTATTGGGCCCGTTAAGGTCCAATTTATGTTTTAAAGGTCCGATATAGTTTTTAAAAGCACTCGAATATAGTTTTTAAAAGCACATTTGCTTCATTTAAGCCTTTTTCTAGCTAGGTTTTAAAGTCGAAAATAGCTCCAGGAGAGATTATTTTGGGCTTTTCGAGCTTATTGGGCTCTTCAGAGCCCATAACCCCTTAACTCCGATAAGAACCCTTAAAGGTTTCTCCCTACGGCCTCCCTATCTCTCAATTATCTTCTTCCCCTAGGCTCTAATTTGGTCCATTTAAATCTGTTTTGTTTCAGCTTATTGGAATAAGCAATTAAGCACTAGTTAGTGGGCCGTTGGGCCCGTTTAAGGCTCGAAGAGGGTTTTAGGCTTTTTGGTTGTGTCCGTTTGGGTCCATTAGATGTAATTAAGTCCTGTAAGCTTATTGAGCTCTCATAAGATCACCAATAAGCTGCCAAAGCTTATTGTGAGCTTATTCACCTACCTTGGGCCCGTTAATGGGCTAGAAGGCCCATTAAGGGTTCGGTTTGATTTCATATGGCAATACTAGATCCTATGTTGATTAAATATGTACTACTATCTTTTATAATTTTGCTACGAACGTGTGCTTATTGATAAGCCGTAACTTTATCACACGCGGGTTAGTTGGTATTTTATAAGCAACGTATGAGTTCGAAAAATGACCTCTAGGGTATCGGTGTCGTTGGTTTAGTTGATCTAGGCAGCTTGTTCCACTTCATGCACAAGTAAAAGTGTGTCGAGTATTTCTTCCAAGCAAAAATGTTAATATTACTTGAATAGTTATCTATGTGTATACTTTATGAAAATTCATTTGTAAGAGCTAGTTCACATCGTTTGCTTATAGACAGAAAAGGTTTATAAATCCTTGCTTGCCATACAATCACTTTCTACTGCGTCTTTTGCTCGCACTCGCGCTCGCGCGCTCTGCACTCACTCATAAGGATTTACATATATGATTATGCGTGTTATGTGACCACATGCGTGGACGTACCATGCATGTTCACTCTAATCATTTCCACTGCTTAAGCACAAATTATGTGTACTTTCACATCTAGGGTACGAATGGAAAATGGATGGTATAAGTCTAATGTTTCCAAGACTTACAATGGTTCTTAGCTGTCTTGTGGTGAGGTTAGGCAAACATACTAGTCTCTATGTACACATCCGTTGTGTGAATAAAATATTAATAAAATCCCAAGCTTAAACTTTTTAATATCCCTTAGGTGCCTTAGGACGTGCTTGGAAGGGATTAAGGGTGTGTATGGCTCGAAGAGATAAGGGGAGGTGTTTGGTTAGGGTTAAGACCCGGCAATGAGGAATGCGTGTATGATTTTATTGTTTAAGTTGATGAGAGTGAGTTGCAGAGTGTAAAGTGTGAGATATGTGAGTAGTTATAGGCTAAGATGCTAGTTACTCTCCTAGTCTCTTAACCAACACTAAAATCAGTGCACTGATTATTAATTTGGTTTGGGGTTTTTTGTTGTTACACATGGTTTGTTACCCATCCCAAGTACAATTCTTAATTAGAGGGTTTTGGTACAAGATTTGCTAAGTTTATGAAAATCTTATGGATTATGCATATACATGCATGAAATCATGACATAAGGGGTAAAAGAGAGGCCAAATGGTCTTTACCCAATGTGTAATAGCTTAGTGGGAACAATTAGGACATGTCTTAATTACTTAGGAGATGTACATGTACCTTTAAGGATCATTAGGGGATTTGCTAGTTGTATTTGTGTGTGTGTAACCGGCTACAATGACTTTTTAAACAGAAGAACTTATAGTTTTTGTGCTTTAAGGTTTAAAAAGTGGCGTATTGGTTTGAGTCTAGGTAAGTCTAATATTTCTGGTGTGTCCTAACTATATTTTATCGCGAAATGTAACCCTTTTACGTGGACTAATAAAATAAATATGCAATTGGAGAACAAATTATCTTTGTAATAATTATATATTACCTAGTTGTATAAACATTATTTATTTGGTGACCGTCTTAATTTATTGGTTTATTTCTAGTCTACGCGATTTAGCTTAAAGGTCAAAATTAAAAGTAAACGCGTAATTTTTTCGGACTGAATAAATAGTGAGAATAATTATGGTGTCGTATATAAATGACCTGAAATTGGGAAATGTTACAGTCTCCACCCGTTAAAAGAGCTTGTTCCTCAAGCTTAAGACCTTGTAGTTGGTGAGGAAGGTCCCGTTGAGAAGAGATGTGGGTATTTCCTTTGTTGATTACGAATCTCACGTTCCCAGGTGAACTCAGGGCCGCTAGAGTTCCAGAGAACCTTAACAATGGTATCCGGCTTTGCTTCAATCATTTTGATTTCTAGTTCCATGAATTTTCAACGGGCTCTTCCACAAATGAGCTTATCGTTCAACATGAAATTCCTTCTATCGCTTGGACTAATGGTTGATCAGCGTACCATTTTCAGATTGACACATGGTAAGTATGATGAACTGCTACAACTCTGGGGGAAGTTCAAGTTTGTAGGCAAATTTTCCCAACTTATGGCTACACCCTGAAAGGTCTGACGTATCTCGGATTCAGCTTGCCCCGCTTACCGAATTGTACAACCCCTTTCCAAGGTGAGACCTTGAGCATAAATCTGTCCCCAACTTCAAATTCTATTGGCTTTCGCTTCCGATCAGCGTAGCTCTTTTGTCGATCCTGAGCAGATTTCTTTCTCTGCTTGATCAGGACGATCTTTTCCGTTGTTTCCTGAATTAACTCCGGGCCAGTCAGCTGAGCTTCCCCAACTTCTGCCCAGCACACCGGTGATCGACATTTCCGACCATACAGTGCCTCGTAAGGTGCGGCCTTTATGCTATCATAATAACTGTTGTTGTATGAAAACTCTGCTAAGGGCAAATGCTTCACCCAGCCTTTGCCAAAATCAATCACACAAGCATGTAGCATGTCCTTGAGAGTTTGAATAGTTCTCTCGCTCTGGCAGTCAGTTTCTGGATGGTACACAGTGCTTCATACTTATATATGTACCAACGCTTTCTAAATCTGACCTTAGAAATTTGATGTGAATGAATCTCCCATCACGGTCACAGAATAATTGATGCAGGTATCTCGTGTCTTGTATATCCTGTTCAAGTACAACCTTGACATTTGGTTAACAGGGTCATTTTCCCCTCTTTGCTAGAAATGAGCAGGACTTTGTATGTCGGTCATTATCACCCAGATTGGTGTCAAAACCTTATGACGACTAGGAGCTAGTGACTACAAATCCATCGTGATATTATCCCAATTCCATTCAGGTACTGCTGGTTATACTAATAGTCTTGATGGCCTTTGGTGTTCGGCCTTGACCCTCGCACACGTCAAGCACTTGCTAACATACGTGGCGATGTCCGCTTTCATGTTTGGCCACCAATACAGTTTCTTTACATCTTGGTACATCTTTTCGGAACCTGGGTGGATAGAGTATTTCGACTTGTGGGATTCGTGCATAATACGAATCTTAAGTCTCATAGCCTAGTACCAAACTCCTGCCGTGTAGACATAAAGTCCTATCGGCACGTGGTTCCAACCTTTCCTTGGGTATGTCCTTTCTCATCACACCACCTACGTCTTCGTTCACCAGGTTCTCTGGTTTCTGGGCTTCGATCTGAGCTTCTAGTATTCGTTTGGGAAGATCCAAGCCGATTGTCAGATCAAGGCTCGAACCCACAGTGGGCTCAATCGTTCCTCTCCGTCTTTATTGCATCAGGCCACTACGTTTGCCTTCCCCGGATGATAACGAATATCACAATCATAATCACTTAGCAATTCTAGCCAATGGCGTTGCCTCATGTTGAGCTCCTTTTGACCGAGAATGTGTTGTAGGCTCTGGTGGTCGGTGAATACTGTGCATTTGGTTCCATATAGGTAATGTCTCCATATTTTTAGGGCAAATACGACCGATCCAAGCTCTAAATCATGAGTGGTGTAATTCTTCTCATGTATTTTTAGCTGTCGGGAGGCATAGGTAATCACCTTCTCTCTCTGCATCAACACAGCGCCTAAGCCTTTGTGTGAAGCATCACAATAGACCACAAAATCCTCGCTTCCTTTAAGTAAGGCCAGAATCGGCGCACTGCACAACTTCTGCTTTATTAACTGAAAAGCGTCTTCTTCCTTTTCACCCCAGTCAAATTTGATTCCTTTCTGTGTAAGCTTCGTCATGGATTTAGCAATCTTCGAGAATCCCTCGATGAATCTTCGATAGTATCCAGCAAGTCCTAAGAATTGGCGGATCTCCGTCGGTGACTTAGGAGATGCCCAATCCTTGATGGATTCGATCTTGGCTGGATCTACATGAATGCCTCTGCTATCAATGACGTGGCCGAGAAATTGTACCTTTGGAATCAAAACTGCATTTTGAAAATTTGCGTACTACTGTTCTTTCTTAGCAGTTCCAAAATTGCCTTAAGTGTTCTTCGTGCTCCTTCTCGTCCTTTGAATAGCTAAGTATGTCATCGATGAAAGACAATTTGTAAAACTTGTCCTAAGTAAGGCTTGCACACTCGGTTCGCTAGAGGTCATGAATAACGCAGGTGCTTTTGTTAGTACTGAATAGCATACCTGGAACTCGTATATTGACCATGACCGAGTTCGGAATGCAGTCTTAGGAATGTTGTTCTCGTTACTCTAAGCTTAGTGATAACGATCTCAGATATATGTAGATATATAGAGATGGCATACGCTCTAGCTCTTGAAGATGGTAAACAAATTGTCAATCCTTAGTAGAAGTGGATAGCGCTTTTTCACAGTCAGCTTATTTAACTCACGATAGTCGATGCACATCCTGAATGACCCATTATTATTTTTGATGAATAAGATTGTGGCTCCACAAGGTGAGGAACTAGGTCTTATGCTACTCTCTCCTTTGTCGGTAAGCTCTTGCGTTGTTCCAACAAATTCCTTCATTCGAACGGTGCCAATGATATGGTGCTCGAGTACGGGGGCGGGCTCTGGAATTAGATCGATTTGGAATTCAACTGTCGGGTTTGGAGAAGACTGGCAAGTTCCTTGGAATACTTTAGGAAAATCCAGACTATTGGTATATCCTTTATTCTGTTTCCTTCCGGCGTGTCCTCCTCATTCTTGGCGGATATTTGTGCAAAGAAGACCTGACATCCCTTCGCCAAGTACTCTTAAGCCTTTGTACATGAGATGACTATCAACCGCGATTCTCTTCCGTAGTTACTTTCGTTGCCATGAAACGTCAAAGTTTCATTCCCGTAGGGATTTAAATAAGTTTCTCACTCGCATAATGGATCATGGCGTGACATGTTCCTTAACCAATCCATTACGATGATGACGGTCAAAACTACCTTAGTTCGTGAATGTGGCAATAGATCTATGTTGAATGGATGGTCTAAGAAATTTAAGGTGCAACCTCGCATAATAGTGTCTATTCCGACTACTTTCCCATCAGCTAACTCGACATCATAACTATTATCTAATGGGGTTGGAGCGATATCAATCTGGGTACTAAATGCAGTAGATATAAAGCTCCTATCGGCACCAGTATCGAATAAGATAGATGCATAGTGGTTGTTTAAGAGGAACGTACTCCGGAGGACATTTGAGTCCGGGCCTCCTGGTGCATTTCCTCTTTTCTTAGCATTCCCAACTGCATAAACCTAGCCTTGTGCATTCCTATTTCACTCGATCCTTGTTCTTTTAAACTTTGGGCAATCTCTCTTTGAATTGCCCTTGTGCTCTACACTCAAAACAACCATTTCCATTTGGAGTTGCCCCATTGCCCCTCTGAGTGTTAGCACGTTTGTGTTACCAGAACTCCTGCAATCGCGGGCAAAGTGCCCTACCTTGTTGCACTTATGGCACTTCTGAGTACACGGGCCATTGTGGTGAAAATGACACTTGGTGCACTTAGGCAAGTTTCCTCCATAAGTCTTTTTCTCACCAGTCCCCATATTGTAGACTTTGGCTACATTCTACTTCTTGAAGGGTTGTTGTGGTGTGTCCATCGTTGTTTCTGGATGAATCATTCGGCATTCTTTGTTTATCAGACCTTTTTGATAGGTACAGTGTTTCTGATCCATCAAGTCGTGGCTACACTCAATCGCTCTTCCAACGTTTGGGTTTGAAGACTTTACTTTTCCATAGTGTTATCGGGAGTCCTTCGGTGTACTTGTTGTTTTTCTCAGTTTCATCTTGACAAACTTGGTACATATCAGAATTTAACTCCTGAAAACGCTGCTTTTGAGTGTTATAGATGAACATCGTTCCCTTTACCTTTCGGTTCAACTCAATCTCCAGTTTCGGGATTTAACCCATGAGGACATACTTGTCGTTCATACTTTTTCTTGAGGTCCTTCAAGGTCATTGTTTTTTGCTTCGGGACACTAAGGTTCTTATCTGACCTCACAGCTCTCACACAAAAGTTAGTGCAGCCATCTCCTAGTGTGCAGGTGGCAAATATTAACTGATTCCTCATATTCGCACAACACTGATGTTAAAAACTGTTTCATCTTTTCAATCTCCTGGTTAAACCGACCACGCCTTCAGTTCTTTGGATATTTAGGGGTTGATCATTTCATAAATTCGGGTTGTGTAACTCAAGGACGCGACAAGTTCTGAACGTTCCTTCGGTTTTTACCTGTGTGCATACTGTGGCTTCCCTCTCCATCTGTGGGGTTTCTCTAGAGGGCTGAGTGATCTTTAGCTGATCGGATTCTAGTGTCATTATGTTGTTAGGGTTGGTTGGTGTTAGTAAGAGTATTCTGTCCAGTCTGGTGGTAGGTGCCTTGATAGTGTCTAGATCACAAAGATAAATGTTGAGATCATAATCGCTAGATCAAGATATATTTCATACGTATTATAGATAAAGTAATAACAACACAAAGAGAGGTATTATAGTACACAAACACTCTATTTCATTTATATCTTTGGAAAAATTTTTACATGAAACAATGACTGTTTTGATTATAGATAGAATTTAATAAATAATCTATGCGATGCTAGCGGGAGAAACCCCTAATATCTTAACATGCTGTACAATATCTAGCAAATAAAATAACAGATCGCTAGATGTGACTGTCGGAATCCCTAGACTGCAACCTGATGATTGGAATTCATGGCTTCTGGTCATGCTGTCTAGCTCTCCTCTGCTGTCTAATGTACTAAACTAGCTCAGCCCTGCTTGTTCCCCAATCTCTATCTCAGGTATATCGTACTCGGAGAGTCTTTGTCTATGTGTCTGGCGTCTTTACGGTCAGGTCTCTCGCAGTGATGCTATCTCAGCTCTACTGCATCTGGAAACGAGTCAATCGGACACTTGGTGCTGTTGTCTGGATAGGGTACTATGAAGTTGGACGTTGTGTTCTGATGAGCCTGGATGTGGGTATCGATGTGCAATTACACGTGGGTTACCGGGGGTCTGAAGCTCTGATAGTCGCTGCTCTCAATCTATCGAATGAGCCCAAGCCTCTCGGGAAGCATAGGCCTCCTCCTCCACCATCCAAACCGTCTCTTGGAGAGTCATCCTATCCCCCATAAGTAAGTCGACTCGCTGCGAGTCCCTATCGACTCGCTGTGATATACAAGACCTCCCATCCTGAGCATCCTCTAGTAAAGTATACACATCCTGTATATCACGCTCATGCACCTCAGCAATCTTACTAACTCTAGTATGACCCTATCTATGGTCACTGAGTGCTACTTCAGGTACTGCCTCTGCCGGATCTACCCATGTAACCATAATACATATCTAACATCTCTATTCCCGGTCGCCTTTCCTCAGATCTCCGTGCTGGACAAACCAATAATTTGTACCCACGACCTCTGGTATGGTCTAGCAAGTAGTAACTTTCCAATCTCATTCTGGAGCTCAGGGTGGACAAACGCAACCTCTTGTGAGGTGGATGCTTCAGACTCGGGAATATCATCTATTATCTAACAGGTAGGTGGTATGTTTAGAAGATGGTGGTAGTGGGTGGTAGTAAAGGTGATTGGTAATGCAGGTTGTGCTGCCTTATTAAGAGCATGAGTAGATGCCACCCTGGAGTGCATGATATGGGTTGGGCACCAAATGATGGTGGTAACGGTGATGGTAATGGTGGTGGTGATGAATGTGTAGGTGAGGCCATGCACCTAGCAAGGCGCTCCCCTGCAGAGGGTGGTGATAGTGAGATAGGTGGTGATGGTGATGGAGTAGTCATGGCTAGAAGTCTCTCGTATGATGTAGAGTGATCTTGATTTGGTGGATAGGGATATGGAAGGCATGGAAAGCCGGACAGTAATCTAGTCCAACAGTTTGAAATGTCAGTGGAGGATGGTGGTATAACAAGCTCTGTTCCCTTGGGTAGGGAAACAGGCTCACTGGTAGGTACAACATCAGCGGAGTCAGCCGGAGCTAGGTGCTCCTCCTCTTCCTCGTCTTCCTCGTCCTCCTCATCCTCATCCTCATCCTCGGCGTCATCCCTAGATGAATCGCCGTCATCATCATCTCCATCATCTCCTCTATCCATAGGATAGTTAACCGGACCATCCTCTATCTCATCATCCTCATACTTCTCTGAATCCTCCTCGGGATATGACTCAGTAACATACCCCGGTGACTCAGCAGCAGGTGAATCAACAGGAGGTAATGGCTGCTCCTCAGCCGGAAGCACATGCTCATCCTCCAATGGCAAGTACTCTAGGTATACAGGCTCTAGCACAAAATCAGGATCAGGTGCCTGTATGAATCTAGGCTCATGCTCATCCTCGTCCTGAGGAACTGGCTAAATAGGGAGTCCATCGTATCCATATATGATAACCCATGGAACGCCTCCCTCCAATACCTCCTTATCGTCAGCTCCCCAGAAAACTCTGCCGGGCTCAGAGTTAGTGTAGATGGAAGTGTAGGTAACAGCTGATGAAGCAGAATACATGACTGCTGCAAAAGCAAAATAACTTATATAAGTATTACTTATAAGAAGGAATATCTGTATGACATGACTATAAGTTTTACTTAATAAGAGACTTATAGTAATATACGTAATATCGTTTATATTTACGTATATCAGTCATGTAAGCACTTAGTAACTACTAATGCTAAAACAATGTATATCATGTAAGCACATAATTTATATGCAACCAAGTAATGTATGTATATCCCTACAAACCCCGTTTGTAAACAAAGTGTTTGAAATTGGTTATAGTCCAGACAAAACTTTTGACCTGGTTCTCTATAACCTTGGCTCTAGTACCAATCTGTAACACCCCCAAATCTGGGTTGCAGCGGAATGTTAAATATCCGAGGGCGTTACGTTATTGGATCAATAGCACAAGATATGAGAACGACCACTAAACGTGTCGTTTGAAAAAGATACATTGGATTAACAAAATACTTGTTTGTTACATAAGCTTATGGCTTCAAATTGTTACAACATAATAAAGATTCCGGTTATAATAATTCGTCCCCAAGATGTATTAAACCCTATATTTAATTGTTGACTCCCAGTTATTGACTCCTAATGTATCATCGCACCTCGTGCTTATTGACCTGAAAAACATTCTTAAAGTCAACATAAAATTGGGTGAATTACATAATTGTGTTATGTAAATAATTGTAGGACCGAAGATTTTCCAGTGTATGATTAAAGCAACAGATGCAAACATCATAAAAGTAATTCGTTTCCCTAAGCTCATGAAACTGAAGGCTGTCCAGTATGAATGCAAATAATTGCCAATAATTGCCCCATGAATGATTGTCTTACCCGAAACATCACCCTAATCCGACTGTTTACGTCTCTTTCCTAGTGATTGTAATTCACATACTGAAAAGGGGATTGTCAATTCCCAAATTTGATCTATATAATAAACATTCACAGCTAACATCCAGTAATTAACAGTTCCATGTTTATAGTGGGCTCAGTGGGTTATCGCTACTTAGGAAACACGTAATCATTGTATAAAATGTACACTTGCGTCCAATTTGTAAAACAAAGCTTTGTTCTCACCCAAGGATGTAAATCATTTAAATATTGTAAAAACATGGCCGGATATGACCTCACCATTCAGTAGTTCTTCTGAAGGATATTAGATATCCAATAGCATTGAATTCACACCGTCAAATATCTAAGTAAATTACGGTCAAGTCTTAGTCTACACATTCATTTAGGCTTAACGACTCATTGTATAAACTAAATACCATTTCATGTTGTAATATATACTGTTATCACTTGTGTGGTGGTGCACATGGGGGTGGTGGGGGGGGACTTATTGTATTTATTATTTCGATGGTTCTCGGGAAACGTGAAATCATTGTTAATAAATATACTTATCTATTAAGTCGTTAATTAAACCATTTGTGTGGCCGGAATACTATCAATATTGACGCATGTATGTGTTTTATTATATTCACATTTTTTTTACAAATATTTCCCTTAAGTTTCTAGATATTACACTTTAGTCCCTAGGTTATAAGATATTAAACATTTACTTTAAACCCTTTTGTTTTTGATAATCACTAATTAGTCTTTAGGTTTACAAAATGTAATTTAGGTCTTTTTAGTTACACTTCAGTCCCTGAGTTTCAGAATGTTTCAAAAACAATCCCTGGAGTTATCACAATTCGAAAATAATTTTAATCCTTAAGCTTTGATATTTACATTTTTAATCCTCGATTGCAAAAATTTGCATTTGTAACTTCCGATATATTAACTCCCAACAGGCAATTTATCTTTTAAGTCTAATTAAGATTATCAAAGCTATTTTCGGATTATAAATAGGCACTTAGAGTTTTTTTTAGCTTTAACTGGCCCTTATTGGGCCCGTTAAGGTCCAGATGTATGTTTTTTAAAGGTCGATTTGTTTTTAAAAGCACTTTTGCCTTCATTAAGCCTTTTCTAGTGGTTAAGTCGAAGAATAAGGTCGGAGAGTTATTTGGCTTTTTTGAGCTGTATTGGGCTTATGAGGGCCAATAACTTAAACCGCTTATAACCTTAAGGGGTTCTGAGGCTATTTACTTATTTTTAGGCTTATTTCGTTCATCGTTCATTTAAATTTGATTTGTTTCAGCTTATTGGAATAAGCAATTAAGCACTAGTTAGTGGGCCGTTGGGCCCGTTTAAGTCCCAAAGAGGGTTTTAGGCTTTTTGGTTGTGTCCGTTTGGGTCCATTAGATGTAATTAAGTCCTTTAAGCTCATTGAGCTCTCATAAGATCACCAATAAGCTGCCAAAGCTTATTGTGAGCTTATTCACGTACCTTGGGCCCGTTAATGGGCTAGAAGGCCCATTAAGGGTTCGGTTTGATTTCATATGGCAATACAAGACCTAAGTTGATTAAATGAGTACTCCTATTTTATCATTAAGCTCGAGTGGCTTATTGATAAGCCGTAACTTATCACACGCGGGTTCGTTGGTATTTTCTAGCAACGTATGGTTCGAAAAAGACCTAGTGGCTATGTGTCGTTGATTTAGCTTGTATCTAGGCTTTGTTCACTTCATGCACACGTAAAAGTGTGTCGAGTATTTCTTCCCAAGCCAAAATGTTATATTTACTTGAAAAGTTTACGTGTATCTTTTACGAAATTCATTTGTAAGAGTCATAGGTTCACGTTTGCTTATAGACGAAAACGTATAAATCCTTTGCTTGCCATACAATCACTTTGTACATGCGTTTTATCAAGTTTTTAGCACCACACAAGTATTACATATATGATTATGCGTATGTGACCCATGTGTGGGACGTACCATGCATGTTCACTCACATCTTTCATGTTAAGCACAAATAATGTGACTTTCACAACTAGGTACGAATGGAAAATGGATGGTAAAGCTAATTTCAAGACTTACAATGGTCCTAGCGTCTTGTGGTGAGTTAGGCAAACAACTAGTCTCTTGTACACACCCGTATGTGTGATAACCCAAGCTTCAAAGCTTTCAATATCCCTTAGGTGCCCTTAGACGTGCTTGGAAGGATTAAGGGTGTGTATGGATTCGAATGAGATAAGGGGAGGTGTTTGGTTGCGGTTTAAGACCCGGATGAGAGAAGGAGTGTATGCTTTTATTGTTTAAGTGAGAGTGAGTTGCAAGAGTGTAAAGTGGTGAGACTATGTGAGTATTTATAGGCAAAGAAGCTAGTTACTCTCCTAGTCTCTCACACAACCAAACCGTGCCCTAATATAAGTGGTTTTGGGGTTTTCTAGTTAGTCACACATGGTTTTGTTAACCCATCCAAGTACAATTCTTAATTAGAGGGTTTTGGTACAAGATTTGCTAAGTTTATGAAAATCTTATGGATTATGCATATACATGCATGAAATCATGACATAAGGGGTAAAAGAGAGGCCAAATGGTCTTTACCCAATGTGTAATAGCTTAGTGGGAACAATTAGGACATGTCTTAATTACTTAGGAGATGTACATGTACCTTTAAGGATCATTAGGGGATTTGCTAGTTGTATTTGTGTGTGTGTAACCGGCCACATGACTTATTAACACAAGAACTTCATAGTTTTTGTGTTTAAGGATTAAAAGTGGGTATTGGTTTGAGTCTAGGTAAGTCTAAGTATTTCCGGGGTGTGTCCAAATGTATTTTATCGCGAAACGTAACCCTTTTACGTGACTAATAAAAATAAAATATGCAAAGTACATAATTATCTTTGTAATAATTATATATTACCTAGTTGATATAAACCTTAATTTATTTGGTGACCGTTTACATTAATTGTTTATTTCTAGTCTACGCGATTTAGCTTAAAGGTCAAAATTAAAAGTAGACGCGTATCGGACTAAAATAAATAGTGACGAATAATAGGTGTCATAAAATAACCTGAAATTGGGAAATGTTACACTTGCAAATATTGTTCATATGAAATTATATTATTATCACTTGTTATGTCAATATCGGTGTCATTATTAAAAATGGTTGTTCAGAACACTGAGCCTCATGCATAGTTTGATAACTCATTTCAGTTTCAATATTCGTGTCATGATTTTATACCTCAGAGAGAACATGTAAATCATAGCTAGACAGATTAGCCATCAAAACTACCTTAGCCGAGGGTGCATCATCATAATCATAATCAAAAGCATCAAGATCATCTGTCTAAAAAGCTGCTGGAGTTAGAATTTCCTGAGATGCTTGAGCTGGCATGAATATATCCCTATTGTCTTCTAAGAAGGCTAACTGTTCTGGATCCAAATAAGCTCCTGATTCTAAAGCTTCAGTCAACATTAACTTCTCCTTAAACCATGCTGAGTTCTTAGGCCTTTTAGGTTTTGTGCATTGTCAAGCATAGTGACCTTCCTCTTGACAATTATAGCACTTAACCACCCTTCCTTGACCAACATTTGCAATCCCAGTGGTTCCTCTAGTGATAGTAGTGTTCCTTGCTCCATTGTTAGCATACCCTTGAGTTTGTCTCCCCTGAACAGTCTGAACTGTGACCCTCCCATCTTGAATGGTTGCTTGGTTTCTTGGATTATATGAGGTTCTCAGTTGATTGTTTGTTTGGGGAAAACGAGAAGCAAATGATGTGCTTATGAATGCCATAGCTTTGTTTAAGCTTTCTATGGGATCATCAGTAGGGTTGAATGATGGAACAGCAAGTCTGGAATCTAATTGTGGAAATGATTGTGGTGCAGGTTGATGAACATCATTTGAGTGAAAGGTTTGTTGAGTAGTCGGTTGTTGATATGATTGTTGCAATGCTGGTGCTTGATACAATTGTTGCACGGTTGGTGCTTGGTACGATTGCTGCAAAGCTGGTGCTTGATAAGATTGGTGCACATGCACTGGTGTATAAGTAGAAACTTGTGGCTGATACTGTAATTGTTGAACTCTTAAAACATTATATGACCGTTGTAAAGCAGGAGGGGAATAGTATTGCTGAGTAGCACTTGTCATCTATGGATAGTACTGAGTTAGATTCAAGCATGATGAAGAGTTGGCAACCAATGCAACTGGATCTGAGTAACGTTGCATGTTCAATCGTACTTCATTTGCATGAGCTTCATGTTGCCAAATGTGAGCATACAAATGATCAAAGTTCGTAGTATGCATATCTTTGAGTAATTTGACATCGGTGACAAATTTACCCCATTCCGGTGGAAGATGATTAACAAACTTTGTGTTGACTTGAAGTGTTTGCATTGTCATTCCAATCGTATGCATGTCATTGATCAATTGATCAAACCTCATGTAATACGAATGAATTGTCTCTCCAGGTTGTGAGGTGAGCATATCAAAGTCATCATATAACTGAGACTCACGTTCCTGCTTGGATAACTCAGAACCTTGAATTAGAAGTTTGACTATATCCCAGATTTGCTTTGCTTGATAATTATGATTAACCAAGTTATAGATGTCTTGAGGTAGACCTTAAAGAACAATATTTGTTGCCTTGATATCAACAGATGCACGAAGTTTTTCTTTGTCAGTAAGATCAGCTTGTGTCCTTTTTCTAATCGTTGTTGGAGTATTTGCAGTAACTGGTACTTCAATGGTTCCGAGCTGGAATGGTCCATTGAGAACTGAATCAACAAGCAAGTCACCATTTTCCTTGCCTTTAATATACAACAGCATACGACTGGCCCATGAATTGTAGTTGGTCTTCTCCAGCATAGGAGGACGATTATCGGCACCGGCAACAATAACATTTTCAACTAATGATAAAGTCATTTTGAACTACTTAAATTGTGAATTATATGATCGATTCAGTGATTGATGAGAATTATGTTAAAGTGATGTTGTTATAAGTGATTAAGTCCTTTGTTTCTTCATGGGATTTTACTAATCTTGATTAAACCGGGAAACTAGATGAATAGTTCACAGGATTTTACTAATGCAAGATATACCATGAAAAATAAATTGTGTTTGAATTGTCACAAATCGCAAGATTGCACAAATCGCAGAAAGTACACAAATCGTAGGAGTTGTACAAATCGTAGGAGTTGCACAAATCGCAGAGTGCACAATTCGCAGACTACACAAATCACAGAGTGCACAAAATTTAGGCAGAGTTTTCTTTCCTAAATTTGTCACAAATCACAGAGTGCACAAAACCTGTATTACACAAATCACAGACTACACAAATTGCAGACTACATAAATCGCAGACTACACATTTTGCATACTACACAAAAGTTAGGCAGAGTTTAGTTTCCGAATAGTGTCACAAATCGCAGAGTGCACAAAACCTGTATTACACAAATCGCAGACTACACAAATCGCAGACTACACAAATCGTAGACTACACATTTCATATGCTACACAAATCGCAGGATTCATACACATTTCGCAGGATTCATACACATTTCGCAGGCTTTTTACATAAATCGCAGAATTCATATTTTTCCGGAAAAATAACTTTTAAAATCACTTAAAACCCACTTTTTGACGTTTTTGATCCAAACCACTTGTACAACTAACTATAACTAAGCTATATCTATCTTAAAAACACAAATTTTAATGTTTTTAAACACAAAAAAATTTGTTCTAAAAAAACGTATTGTTGTACTATTTTTTTCTTAAAAAACTGTGAGGTTTGATCAACTAAACGCACACAACCTCAAGCAATCACCCCATGGTGACTGATACCAAATGTTATATATCACAACTAAGTAAACAAATGACTAATAAGAAGAAAAGAGAGAAGAGAGGAACGGTTAGCTAAGTGTAAGAAAGAAAAAGGAAAACTTGATAATGAACAGTAAGTTACAAATGACCAACACCCTCTCCTTCACATGGAGAGGGTTTATATACTACTAGTTGGGCCGGCTATGAGCCCATGTTCCTTAGCCTTGGCCCAGTTAGCTTTCACGTAACTGAACGTTTAACTACGAGCTACACTATTACATTTTCTTAAATCCTAACACAAAATAATAACACACTCAGGGTAATTTTAAAAACAGCATGATATACATCAGGTACCTAATCAGCTTGGGAAAGTTCTCCAAGATCAAGCCAAACCTGATAATCCAATATTACATGCATACATTTGAGAAAATACGATGCTATTATGTACGTTTGAAATTAAAATAGTGTTAACTTCCTTGCTGGTCTTGAAAGGCTCTAATATTTTTTCCCTTTCAACATGGCTGCAAATGATCTTATTACAACAACCACAAAGGATTCCATCTTTCGTAATCGACCCTTTTTGCATCGTACGTGTCTTTCTAGTGTTGATATATTCCACGTGTTCACTCACATCCACAATTCCTTGCTGAATTAACACCTTTATCAGACCCGCGAACCAACAAAGTACAAGTACCTAATTTCTTCTTGTGGTTTTCTCATCCATATCATCATCCTCTGCAACTTCATTTCTCTCTTGTTGTTGGTTTCTATTTCTATCTTTTTCTGTGTTTGCCTCGTTAATTTACCAAGTACTTCATCAGGTAAAGCAGTAAACTCGGGACCATCTTTAGAATTATCTTCCTACATCTTTTGAAAAGCATCATAAGCCTTAATGATAGACCAATAACCAGTTCAAGTAGGATTAATATAGACAGCATCCTTATAAGCTCGATTCTTTCTTGGTCTATAATCAATGTTCCAACCAGCATCAAAAAAGCATACTCTTAATGATTAGATCTTGAATCGTCCCACTTAAAGTAACCACCATTTGCTTCCAAGGGCACTTTTGTTTCCAAGAGGGCTGACACCAACCATTTCACAATCAATTGTATCTCATCTGTAATTCTTACAAAATTAGGTTTAAAACTTGTTATGTAATACTCAAGTTAAGTTTACCTGTGTGCTTACTGTTCCATCAGATGTAACACATCCACCAAGATCCTGAATTATCTATCATCGACATAAGTTAACAAAAACAGCTAAGAGCAGATCAAATTAGAAAACTATAATAATACCTTCGTTAGATTTGACTTCTTAGCATCATCTGCGATGTGGAGCACGAATACTGCCTAGCATCACCATCAGTTATATTTTCCATCTCATCGGCTCCTCAAACTTGCAGACGGTATCTGGTGGATAAAGATGGAGTATAATGCTAAGAAATATCCGGGATCTCTATCAAACTCATGAAAACCATGGCATGATCTGAACCTTCCAACTTGGTGCCTTCCCCTTTTTTCCATTTGTAGCTGCAGGTATGTAGGGTACATGTAATTAACTATAGCAATACATATTGTATACACAGACCACGTGACACTAACATCTTTGTAAATGTCTCAAGTAAATGCACATGCATAATCCATGCAGAAA